>MOWL01000008.1:0-220331 GCA_002110485.1 Emergomyces orientalis
GCTTGGCGTCGGACATAACCCACTTAGTCAACTTTTGCCCCAGCTAGGTAAGAGTTAAACTTAACTTCAACTCTCACTTGGAGCAGTTTTGGGTATAATAATATCTTGTGGTGAATGTATGGTTATTTTTATATTTGAAACCGCATGAGAGGGAATTAATTACTCCTTGCTAGTGGTGGATCTTCTTCTCGGTATCAAAGACAATGGATACTCCCTTTCCTTGGCACCTAGGCGTTTACGATGCCCATTGCCATCCAACGGACACAATGGCGTCTATTGATGATATTGCCCAGATGAAAACGGCCACTCTGACAGTCATGGCTACTCGTGCACAAGATCAAGAGCTGGTTGCTGAGATTGCCTCGAGATATGCTCCATCTCAAAACTCTGCTGACCAAAAGTTAAGAGTCATTCCCTCTTTCGGATGGCACCCTTGGTTCTCTCATCAAATCATCGACGATGTCAAAACAGAATTACACAATGACGCCACTTTCTCCAAGGAAGAGCACTATAAAAGCGTTTTAATTCCCTCAGTCAAGGATGAGAATCTGCTGCGTGGCCTTCCGGAACCATTTCCTTTGTCGAAATTGGTTTCTGAAACAAAAGCTCGACTAGAGCAACATCCTCACGCCCTTGTTGGGGAAATCGGCCTTGATCGTTCATTCCGCATCCCAAATGCTTGGTTTCCCCATGAGATAGAAAATAGGGACGCCAGCCTCACACCTGGGTCGCGGGAGGGAAGAACCTTGTCTCCCCATCGCGTCGCCTTGCCCCATCAAAAGGCAATTCTTAGAGCCCAATTCCAGCTCGCAGGTGATATGCAACGCCCGGTGTCTGTTCATAGCGTTCAAGCACATGGCGCTGTTTTTGATCTACTCCAGGAGCTCTGGTCTGGCCATGAAAAGAAAGGCGTTTCTAATCGGCAACGACGGAGACGGCCAAGTGTAGACAACGCTCACGAACTTAGCGATCATGAACAGGCCGAGGATAAAATTGGACAGTCAAGTCCTGCATCTCATCCATTTCCACCACGGATATGCATGCATTCGTACTCTGGGCCTCCAGATGCTCTGAATCGGTTCTTTCGTAAATCCAACCCAGCAGATATATATTTTTCTTTCTCTAACGTCATCAATTTTTCAAACGATTCTTCGGCAAAGGTCGTTGAGGTGATCAAGGCGCTTCCCGATGATAGAATTCTGGTTGAGAGCGACCTTCACTGCGCTGGAGAAAGGATGGACGACTTGATGGAAGCCGTTGTACGTCAAGTATGTGCGATTCGTGAATGGGATTTGGAACAGGGAACTCGGGTCCTTGGTGAGAATTGGAAGCGCTTTATTTTCGGCTAACATGACAATGACATGGAGTTATTGGAACTCGTCACCGATCAGTTGGAGACATTCACCTCGCATGTCCTCCAAGAAGAATGTTTCCATAAACGCGATCATTTTGCAGACTACCTGTTGGCTCTCAGAGAAGAATAAATGTTGGTATCTGAAATGACCAAGCATGAAATACTACCATTATATCTGTGTAAACATTTCGGCAACTTCTCGAAACAGAGGTTTCCCGAAATCACTACCATGATGGAGTCCGGCGCATACGCAAACTCGTAAGCTTGTGTTCTGTTTTCCGATCTTAGCCGCTTCATCTCAGGGAAGGCTGCGCTTTGGACCTGTCGGCGTTTTTGTTCCTGTTCCACATGGACGGCCCGATTGGTCTATACTAAAGGCTCTAAATTTACGGCGTATACGCCTTTAACCGCTCGCCGCCGTTGGCGTTAGACAAGCTTCGTCCCTGTGCAGTTTCATCTATCAGTAACATGGTTGTATCTGCCTTTGGGGACGCCAGGGTACGATCTGCGGACGATCCTGCTGCATGTCTTAAATTGGGTATCACGAAATATTGCGGCAACTGCATGATGCGGTGATCTGGACTTGAAAGAAAGATCAAATTCCTGCCCATTGATCGACCTGGAGAACAGCACAATAGAAGTCTGAAGATTTTGGGGAAACGACAACCGACTGTTGATGTTGTCTATTTTCCAGATTACAAATGCCACTTCCAACCAATCCATGGATTGTAACCACTTGCAAAATGAGTATTATCAAAGTTTCCGAACTGGAGTGTGTGTGGCCCTTCTCGCGTTACAATGTCAAGCGCTCATGCTCAAGGGTACCTGCTGGCTTTGTAGAACAGTTACATACCATCGGACGTATTTACCTGAACTTGGTATATCTCCTCATTCGAGGTGCAGGGTGTCGATCATATTCCCTCCAATCTTGTTCGCTTGTTGACCAACTACTGCCGGTTTTACTGCTGGACTGAAATCACCGGTCAAGATGCGGCGCAAACTAATAACGATAGCAGCAACAAAACTACCTCAGTAGAGCTTAATTATCATTCGAATCTTCAGCGGCACTTGGCTTTTGTGGCTGCAGCATTGAATTTGCTTGGTAAATACGTTCTTCCAAAATATGTTCGTTCCTTTTCTTTGTTTTGCTTCTTTTCTTCTTTGTTACTCGACATCTCACCCTGTTGGTGGTACTGTAATTCAATATAGATGAACAAGAACATCGCTAATTCAATTGCTATACGGTTTAGAGAACAGGGGAGCACTACTGGTGGTTTCTCGGTAGCCTTACATTGGCTTAAGTAATAATATCTTCCATTCCCGGATGGCACTGGCTTCATTCCCTCGAGAGAAGCGTGCTACGTATCACATTTCTACCGGCGCAGACGGATCCTTTTGAGAGCCGTAAATAAACACCATCACGGTGTACTTCCCGATGAAGTTGTCCCCACATAGAATAGCCGGGATTAGCATTTATTATTGCTCCCAACCACCCGGTATAACTCTCCCGCAGAAAGATATTTGATTTTGAACTCCTGATGGCCGTGGTGTTTACTCATTGCCCAGCCGGCCCCTCTGCACGGAGGTAGCCACACAATTAATCCTCCAATGAAAAGTGACACGTAGTTTTGAATATGCAGGTTGTCAAGCTGCACAATACGCCAAAACACAAATATATGGTTGATTACGAATACTCGTGGTCCTGGGGTGAGGAAAACATTCAGATTTAACTATCCCCCACGCACCTGTTTCCCTTCTCTATTATACCATTTGTTTTCCTCGAGAATACTCACTATAGCACCATGGAATAAATACCTACCATTGTGGGAATTTTCAGCTTAACATTACCTTCCAACGATCGCGTAACATTGATTTTTCCCGAGAATTTTCGAGAGAGGAGTGACGGCAAGAAGATACGTTATCGGTATTGGTATATCAACATTTCAAATGGCATCGAGCAGCGCTTTATAGGTATTTGACGGCCGAAACTGCTGTCAATACCCAGCTCCCACGTTCCGATGTATAGCTTCGCCGAATCCCTGCATTGGGGTAGTTTTCTAACCACTGTTATCTCTATCAACATCTTTTGGTGGATTTGGGACATTCCCCTTATTTGGCAGCGAGGATTTCGTGCCTATGTCGACGCGATTACCTGGGAATGTGTGCGAATTTACATGCCATCCGTCGCTGGGGTCTTTGCGATTTACCATACAAACAATCGCTCTCGCTGGCCCCAGCTCTACTATTATGGTGGGCGGAATGAGGCGCTTGCAGAAGGTATGACTGACGCCGAGGTTATAAGGATAGTTGTAACGGATTCATTATCCATCGCGTCGACTATCCTGACGATATCCAAATTCTATATCCAACCATCAGGCTTGATATTTAACACGGCACTTTGGGTGTTTCCGAGCCTTCAAGTTTCCCTGATCGGTATCTGTGTTATCGTTGCCTCATATACCAAAACATGCCCGCGACGAAATATCCTTTTAGGCGGAGCTTTGTTTATCTTTACGGTTGGTACCTGTATCGGGATTATTTTGATGTGTTCAAGTTTGACGCACCTTCAAGCGTGGTTACCAGCAACAATGCTATATTTTTTCATGACGTCGCCCTTTTGCCTATACACACCTGGCGCTTTTATCACTCTCATCGTGTTCGTAGCGACTATGGCTCGGGTTGGGGGTTTGGCCATCGCTGCATTGCTCCCAAGGATTGTCATGCCGTCAACATCTCTAAAACATCCACTATTTGGAACGGCATATCTGGCTGTGGGAATGGCTGGGGGAATTGTAGCGATTTACGGCAGGTTTCGTTTACGGCATATATGCCTAGTTCTGAAACGGAAAGATACAGCAACTGATATGGATACTTCGCTTTTAAGTGTAAGTCTGCATTGATATTTGTTGAAAATTTTTTCACCTCTATGCATTTGATGGAATTTTTTTTATATATTTTTTTTAGCTAATCGGAGCGGGTACAGAATGGAATAGCGTCGTTGAATGCCTCTCGAACTCGGGTGCGCCGAAAACGTATAGGAAAACATGTTTCTGAGAAAGACGGGAAAGCTGTGGTAAGAACAGGAACCCTTTGCTGAAATTTGATTTCAAATTGCCCCCTCCCTTTGGTGAACAAATATGTCACTGGATGGCTGTTGCAACACGGATGCACCATATGGGCTCAACGACAAAATGAGACTTATCAAGTTACGAGACACCCTTATCCATTAATTCCGGTTTCACGTTGCTAATATTATCCGAAATGCATGTAGCTAATAATACAACCGCCGGAGCGGGCCTACTATTCCGAATTAATGACAGAGGTGAGAACTGCTTACTGCCCAAACGCATCATTGCTTTTCCTCTATCCATTGCATTCTACTAACGTTTTGAAGGAATGCCGACGACAGCCTCCAACTGTACATAATTCACCAGACGAGGTACATCACCAACCCAAAAAATTAAGTCCCCAAAAGGGAAAAGAGAGAAGAAAGAAACGCCCTTCCCACCAACACTAATATAAAATGCTTTATTTTCTTCTAGGAGATTCGAAGAAATGTATCAACTCAGCAAATACTGGCAGACGCGACACAAGTCGACAATAACCCCAGATTTCCGGAATCTATAGAATCTGTATTTTTCGGTGATAGAGCACGGGCGCGGTCCTTGCGGATTAAGCGGAAACCGGTCGGGAGCGGTTCTCTGAAGATGGTGCGCACCAGAGCTCCTTGAGGAAAATTGACGGAATCAAGATAGTGGAGGAAAAGAGAGAAAATCATAGCTTTTTGCATTGCTGACAGCAATTAATTTCACGCAGAGAACAGCGCAATGGCGGAATAACGATAATGACAAATATATAACAGACGTAAGAAATTCTTTTCTGAGGGCTGTATCACGGGTTTCGTCTTAATTAATGACTTTGGATTCGTTATTCTGGAATTTGCAGCTTAGTTTCTAACACTAGTATATTTTACAGATACAAAAACCAATTCCGGATACATATCTACCACATCATAATACCAACAATGTAAGATGACACAGATGGTTCCTTGAGTGCAATATATTGTTATTTTTTTATTTAATATCCAATTTATTTTTTAACCAAAAGGCTGTTTAGACGACGAGACAGGATTTAGCCCATTCAATATCACTTCGGACGGAGAGTGGGGTCCAGGTACGATTCTGTGTTTCTACCTACCTTCGGCAACAATATATTATAGCAAATCAACCATCCATCTTTATGAGAAAAGATAAAATTTAAAACTAACCATTTTACCACACAGCAACCAGGAAAGAAACGCATTGCGCGATACTTCGAAGCGGAAACCGGAAAGATACACGTAGGTACACGAGAACAGCCTCCTAGACAACAGAGCTTGAAGTCGAAACCGTTACCGAAACCACCGACTGCCCACCCTATGGTCAAGTTGAAACATAGGGTGCGGGGAGATCTTGATGTTTTCACTGGTTTTCGTTAGACTGGGGAGGCGAGGTTTAGAAGCGGAGACGGCGCTACGCTAGATTCTATTGACGAACTCGTTTACTATATGAATGGGCGGGATGTGTGGCCGAACATTTATTTTAAATTTTTTTTTTTCTCTTTGTATTTTCGCATACGAGAAAAGTTCATGGAGGCATGTAATTGAAGGAGTAGCTATTTAGGGATATTTTAATGTTAATGTTAATGGCTATGTGATGGAGGGGTTGGCTTTGCATATATGATACATTAGAATTTAGGACATAATACTATCGAGTGTTTGCCAGGGAACACACACCTTCGTAAAATTGTGGGGCCCGGGGGTTGGGTCATGACTTGCGTGGGGAACAAAATGCGGCTAAATTGGGGAGGGGGAATTGGAAATAGATATTGATCATTGAACGATTCAAATCCTGGATTTTGGAAGGACGCCTCTCCTGCTCGTGTGGCTTAACACATGCAAGTAAACAGGGAAAAGAAGACTTTTCTCATTCTATCTACCCATTATACTCCGCCCGTGTGCATACTACTAGTAGAGTATAAACATTTCATATTCATTCTAGTTTATTATTTATTTTAGATATCTGACGGGAGCTGAGTGGTAACTATCAAAGTAAAAGAGCCGAGGGATAAAAAAAGACACTCTGGATGTCCAATTCTAAACTCCATTACTCACTTACTTCTTTTCAGCGACATACTTCCCCTCCTTCCCCTCCAACTGCGCCTCCAAGACAGCCGCCTTCCCATTCTTAACACTCTCAACAGCTTTCGGCAACATATCCGCCAATTCCTCCACCGAGCCCGCACATCCGGCCCACAACTCCCCTCCAGCCGCCGCCTTTGCAATTCCCGCATAATCCGGCGTGGGCGCAAACGAAATATTCAACTCCTCATTCGTCGCCCTAGATGCATCCCCATCAGGATGAACCAGCAACATACTCCGCTTCGGCGCATTCCACCCTTTATTGTTCAGCACAATGGTCAGCACGGGGATGTTATAGCGTCGCGCAATCCAGTACACGGACCCGGGTACGCTGAATAGATATGTGCCGTCTCCGACGATCTGGCAGACAAATTTGCCCTTGCCCGGCCCGCCGTGCTGATCATCAGAGGCCAGCTTGAGGCCAAGCGCGGCACCGCCGGACCAACCAAGGCCGCCGCCGCCGCAGTTTACCCAGGAGTTGGGCAGCGTGGCTTGAATGTGCTCGGCGACGAAGCCGGTGAGGGTCACGGCCTCGATGCACCAGATTGTATCCACGGGGCAGGAGGCGCGAATTTGAGAGATGAGGTAGGCTGCGTTTAAAGGGGCGGTGGGGCCGCCACTTGGCGTTACGGCTTGTGCGGCGAGAGATTGGAGCCGTTGCCTGTGAGAAGCTTCGATGGCAGTGCGGCGGGAGGTGTATTCTGGGGTCGTGAGGGTTTTGATGAGAGAATTATTGCTGGAGATGTGTTGGTTGAGTTGGCGCAAGGCGGTGGTACAGTCGGCGCGGTAAGTGGCCTGGGCTGGGAGGTAGAAGACGGGCATTTGCTGCTTCAGGGGATCGATATCGATGTGGAAGATCTTGGCGGATTCTGAGGGTTTGCAGAGGCTAGGAATCCAGGGAACGTCGCAGTCGATGACGAGGATGACGTCTGCGGTTGGGATTTTCTCGTGCACTCCAAACCGAAGGCCTAGTGACGCGGGGTGGTTGGCAGGGAAGCACATGTCGCTTCCGCCCGTGTCTATGACTTGGAGGCCATGCACAGTGTCTGCGAGGTTGACGAGCTCTGTCACTGCAGATGCAACTCGTCCAGAATAGCCTGTAATCACCAGTGGCTGCTTGGCAGATACCAAGACCTCAGCGATCTCAGCGACGGCATCCTGAGGGAGTGCTGCCGGTGCTACGGGATTCCACGTATTTTGGTTAATACTATAAGGTTCAATTTCTTCCTCCAGGACCTCTCTAGCTCCCACGAGATATACAGGTCCTTGGGGGCTACTGGTTGCAAACTGCAGGGCCCTATTGACAATCTGCTTGACGTTCCTGCCAGTCTTGAACTCTCCAGTATATCGACAGTACTGAGAGACAATTTGCTTTTGGTCGGGAACATCCTGGATCCAATGGATATATTCCGTGCGGGAGCCCCGCATCTCTCCTTCAAGCGTAAAAGGGGAAAGACCCGCAAAAATCAAAACGGGCGCACGGCCACATGAGGCATTGTGGACGGCAGCACCCAACCCCTGAGTGCCAACGTCGACATGGACGATAACACACTGGGGCTTACCGGTAAGCCGAGCGTACCCATCGGCCATGGACAATGCCACCATCTGGAGTAATGCGGGGTCAGCAGCCATTAGGAGACAAGTATTTAATTTTTAGTTTTTCGGCCCGACGATATCCGCGCACAGCCAGGGTTTGTTGATAACGTACCTCATTGGGACAGGTAATAATTTTGGGAAATTGCCCGTTTTTCTCATTCTGACCTTTGACGATAGCCTCTAGGATGGAGGGATGGTCAGAGCCTAAATTGACGAAGACATGGGTGACCCCGGCCTGCAGATAAAGGTCAGTATCAAAGGGTAAACAAAGGGAGAATTAACATGTTTGCGGGGTGTGAAAACCAACCTCCCACAGCGCTTCGAAGAACGCAAAAGAAGCCGTGTAAACCCTACATAAACATGACAAATCACATTAGCATGCAAAGTTCTAGAATGTCTGAATATATCAGACCTGATATGCGGATTGGTTTCGCACATTTTATATGTATGTTCCAGGAACCTGGTTATTTCTTAGCGGCGGTGGCGACAAGTATGTAGGATGATTCCGCTGTGTAATTTTGATATTCTATAAGGGCCTTTAAGAAACGCCAATTCGAATGAGGATAAGGATTGAAAACGAAGGAAAAATGGCTTTCTTCCAGCTTTTTCTATTTAATAAATAAATGGGGGAGAGAAGAATCAAGGTGGAAGGGAAGAAGAGGAAACAAGAAGACGGAGAGGAAGAGAAAGAGAAATGGCAACTGGAGTCGAAACGCCGAATGGAGGGGGGGTCGGCTGCTGAGTCAGCGATCTGGTGCCGCCCGATTTCGAGAACGCGGGGAGACGCTAGGCCGTTCCTGTCCTAGCACGGGGGATCGGTGGAGCCCCACCGCGGCCCACGACCAAATTTGGAGGCATCAAACGTTGGAAGGGCTTCAGGCTACATTGCTTGCATCTACTGAAATTGGGGTGAGGGACTGCGCAAAACCTCCGCTTGACGGTCTCTTCTTAAATTTAGGTTCGCTGATTAAGGGTAACCTATATTCTTCTTGGAGTTCGAATTTGATATATTAGTAGCCATCACTTAGCTTGCTGCTGCTGCTGCTGCTGCTGCTGCTGCTGTAGGTAGGTAGGTGTATAGGAATTCAGAAGGAAGGGAAAAGATGAATAATGGAGAGGAGACGGCACGGAAAAAGTTACTTAGTACTCACAACTCTTCGATATTACATTGATATCTTTGAACTTCCGCTTTTCGTACGGAACAGCAGGGCTACCCTGTTCGTTCGCGCATACTCGACGGCAATTTCAGTGCGACCGCCACCCTCAGCTTATTTGCGCCGATGATCCCAGGTTACTTGAGCGGTCGGCAACCCTGATATCCTTTCACACAAAGTCAACGGTGAAGGAGCCTTGGCTGGGTCGCGACTGCATTATTTTCATGTATATTGGTCGAATGAACTCTGGAACCGAGCATTGTATCCACCATACGGTACCCTCTCCAATCGTTTATCTTAAATTTTAAAACCCCCGGAAGAGTTTTTTCCGTCCTAGGTGGACCTGAAATATACGTCGCATTCATCGAACGTCCATGGAAGAATATCACATTCGTTCATATAAAGTTTAGTCCCATCCTGAGAACAGTTGTCAATCTCGAAAACTTAACCCGGAAATGCCAGTTCACCTGCAGAGAGAAATCCAGCTTAGAGCTCTTTCCTTAACAATTTGACGACCTAGCAACAACTCTGCAGGTTTATCTGGATATTTCGAATATCGTCACGGCCCTGTACATCTCAGATAGAAAGTAGCGACTGTTGGCTTTGACAATTCCACCACGTTTATAACCCGGTATTTACTTCGAATCTATCCAGGCATTGTTTCATGAAAATACCCATCAGGGATCATATCCGGTCCCATTCCGGGCAATTTCGATTTCCTCCCAATGCCCACTGAGAAACATAAGTTCCTTCGCTGCCGGAAATGCCATAATGGATGTCCCGGTGGAATTGAGTCCCAAATATGTAAATTGGACGAGACCCACACAGCCTCAACCCCCCCCTTTCCCTCTGAGCTGCAGTTCCGTTTTAGAACACAGTTGCAGTGGTTTCAGATACAATCATGGGCTTCTTAGAAACGGCACTTATCCCAACCATTTGGGCTGCATTCTAGGAATAACCCAATCCTAGAGACGTGTTTATCTGATGAATCTTTTATAATTACCCAAACAAAACATTCTCTGGTGTGAAGTGACTGAGAGCCTTCTCCTGAGACCTGTCGTGGGAAATAGCTATTGCGCTACATTGGTTTAGCCTTGGCATCTTGGGTGAGGTTGTTTAGGGCTTGTAAATTCACATGACCTGATTGCCCCTGAATTCTGCCGAAAACCTCTTGGGGATCATCATTTTTGACAACTCCCGAATGCGTCTTTGAACGAGTGAATTTTCGTTTTGCAACACTCAGTTACAGAAGGCTGGTGGCATGTATAACATGAACCAATGCTATTCACTCATGTAGTTGACTATTCAGCAACGGACCAATAGTCTCCATATCAGTGTCAAATAGAGTGTGAATGATAAAATGAAAATATGAAAATAAGCGAAGGAGGAATTTTTTATCAACAGCTTCCTCCTTCCTTATTATCTTTTCTTTCCTTGATGAATATTTTTTTGACAGTGTTAAAATGGGCTGCAAGGTCCATTGCCAGCTTCTACATGGTTTTTTTTTTTTTTTTTTTTTTTTGTGGGCTATTAACTACGTCAGATGAACGGCCGCTCTATTAATCCCCGTACTGCAATTTATGAGCTTTAGCTACCCCCGGGGTCTGTCTAAAAACTTTGCTGGAATCTTATCTAATTATAGCTTTTCTCTCATTTGTCAACAAGCCTTCAAGGGTGAATTTATGCATATCCCTCCCGCCAGAAATGATTTCGCCAGAAACTCCAAAGCAAAGATTTCTCAAATTATGTAGTGAACTTCAAAAAAATATTCCCCTGGCTTAGATTGCTATACCTTCAAGTACTCTTTTCCTTTAGATCTAAAATATGTGAGGTTTCCCTGAATACAAATAGCTAGTAATTTGTCGCGTTGATCGTTTTACCAAAGAATGACGTCGGCAAACTAGCCAGCTTCCCTGCATTCCACCCAGCCAAAACCAACTTTAATCCCAACGTCAACAAAATAATGATAACCCAATCCCCTTTCCGAGCCCTGCTAATCCCATATTAAAGTATTATTTCCCGGACTTTTGGATTCTGGGAAGCGAACGGGCGCAATATGCTGTTCCTGTCGCTTTCCGCCCTCTCACTTTCTTCGGCACCTTCCCTCCATCCCAACCATTGATAATGTCTCAATTGTTTTCTTTCTGCCACTTATTTTCTTTTACCTGGGGATCATCCCAGATTGAGTTGATAAAACTCTCTGCGACAGGGTTCGCTACTGTCTTGAGTTTCTTCACCTTCATCGTTACTCTAGCCCGCCCTACCAGTATACACTGGACGTGCGGCAACATGTTCCCTGAGTGGATATACGAACTTTGCCGTGATGGTTCGAACGTGACTTCAGAGCTTGCCAATGAACCTGAAAGTGCCCCTCGCGATATAATCGACAGGGTATTCCAGCCCCAGAATGGCATGTGCGATAGATGCCAGGGCAGCGAAAAAGAGAAGGGGAATAGACATCTTGACTTGCAGCAGGCATATCTGTGCGGCAAATGGGGTTCAAAAAGACCCAGTGATCTTTTTCTTCAGGTATTGAAACTGAGAACCAATTTTATTTGATATTCCTTTTTTCTCTCGAAATATTCTAATTCAAAAATGTTCATACTAGATATATCATGATGTGCTCTGCACCCTTGACCGCAACCCGATGGCCGGGTGCACTTCCCCTGCATTACTAGGAAGCTCCGGTGTTGTACCGCTGACCATCATTGCTCCCATTCCTGATATCTGTCGTCATATGGCAAACTGTATTGTTCGGGCAGAAAAAGAGGTGTTCCTGGCTACAAATTACTGGATTTTCTCCCGTTGTTCGACCATCATCACGGATGCCTTGAAGGAGCTATCCATTCGCGCCGGGAGACGGGGAAATAAAGTGGTTGTTAAGATTATGTATGATCGTGCACAATTGAAACAGGTATGGTAGAAGCCATACATCCTGTATGCGAAAAATTCTTGTTACCTAACAACGGACAGATCATCAACAATCGCCAGCTCATTTATCCTAAAGCGGCCACAGACGTACATGTGCAAATTCCTCTACCAGAACATATTCCCAACCTCGAGCTCGAAGTGATGAATTATCATGAACCTATGCTGGGGACATTTCATTCAAAATTCATGGTAGTGGATCGGAGGGTTGTTCTGCTCCAAAGTAACAACATACAGGTCAGCGACTTATTCATTCTTACGGCGCATACCTTCTTTCTTTCTTTCTTTCTTTTTTTTTTTCAAAATAAGTGTAGCGGGTCTTAAATTGTCACTCTGTTTTTTCTGACTTGTTTAGGACAACGACAACTTGGAAATGATGGTTCGAATGGAAGGTCCTATCGTTGATTCTTTCTACGATATGGCGATTATCCTGTGGAATGTCAAGTTGAAACCAATGCTGCCAATGGTCAACTCCCCAGCGGCACCAGAGAAACCGCCAAGTTTTGCTGATCGTGTCGCTCAAAGAACTCCTGAGAAAGTTGTTAATACAGTCCCACTAGAGAGGTACAGCCACCTGAGCTCATTTCTTCAATGGTTGTTGTTTTTGTTGCTGCTGGATTTAACGTATTGTTCTGAAGATATCAATCGAAGGAGTTTAAGAGCCAGAATGAACTGGTCCACGAGTGCGAAGAGTATCACCCTGATATTGAATCAGAAGCCGCAAGCATCCAGGCTAGTCTTAGACCCCGAGGTTCTGAAAGTAGAGTGGAAGGTGTCACTCGTCACTTGAGTCCGTATCGCTGTGGTTATGATGTATATGGTTTGTTGGCCTTGCTAATTCAATATAGATATTGTCAAACGCCCTGATATAATAGGAGACGCTCCCGAATGGTCTGATCAGGATGATATGACGCCTTATATCGTGCATGCGCCCCATGGTCCATTTCCCATGGCGCTGGTATGTCGAGAGCCATGGCCTGGTAGGTCTTGTCTCTTCGGTATAGCCAACAATTGTTCACAGCTAACTGTGGGTTCAGTTTTGAATCACTCAAGTATTTACACGCCTCAGAACGTGGGTTTCCTGTCGGCTATCCGCAACGCTCAAAAGTCCATTTTCATGCAAACTCCAAATCTGAATGCAGAATGCTTGCTGGAGCCTATTCTTAACGCTGTTCGTCGAGGTGTGGTGGTGACCTGCTATCTTACCCTGGGATATAATGATGCCGGACAGCTACTTCCTTTCCAAAACGGTACCAACGAAATGATATCAAATCGTCTATACAACTCTCTCAGCTCTGACAAGGAGAAGACAAGACTTCAGATATACAATTATGTGGCGAAGGATCAAACGAAACCTATCCATAACAAATTCAAAAAAAGGAGTTGTCATATAAAGCTGATGATTATCGACGAGCACATTGCGATTCAAGGTGAGAACCATGAAATGTGAAGCCGACGTAGTACCGTTCTCTGTTAACAATCCATTCTAGGAAACGGGAATCTTGATACACAATCGATTTTTCATTCCCAGGAAACGAATGTTCTTCTGGATTCTGCGGAAGTATGCCAGATTTGGCTTGACGGCATCCGGAGAAACCAAAACACGGCTATGTACGGCGCAGTTAGCTCGCAAGATGGATGTTGGCATGATAAGGTAACCGGCGATATGGCGGAAGGCGCGATTGGAGTTAACCCCGGCAGGTTTAGTGGGATGAAAGGGATTGTGGGAGCAATCAAGAGAGTTAAAGGAGCGGGTGGGTTCTGAAAGCATGTAGAAGAGTGGAGTAGCACTCTTCACGCCGGGTGCTAGGTCTTTTTGAGGACGGAGAAGAATTCGCGGATTAAATTTGGTCGTTCATCTTCATGCCTATACGTCGATATGCTCACTTGTTTATGTGTAATGTTTATAATTTATATCTCGTCTCGGATGTCCAAGGAACCGCAACGGTCTTGAGCTGCAATGATCCATGCTTGTCTACGTGAGGGGACATAAAGAATGGTACTCAACATGGAAATTGCTGAATTAGTCGCGGTTTTCAAGTTTCAATTCATACATGGGCAATAAAATTTGAGAGGTTAAGGCGTGGGCAAGCGGAAAACATGACCGTTTTGGACAACAAGTACTTAGGTAGCTGGCCCCGCTGCTCCCCGTTTATGCGGGTGTATTGGGGGGGGGGGTTTCGTCTCATTTAGTTTATCAAATAAGCTATTTAGAGTTTCAGCAAAAACGTTACAGATCTTCAAGCTATGGGGCACGACTGAAAACTTGCATGTTGATACATCAGCTGCTGTCTTTGGGTTATTACTCCGACTGACGTTGTAAAGCGGGGGCGCGTGGTGAAATATTAAAGGGTTGGGTGGGATGAAGCCCCGTGATGGTGAGGTAATAGGTAAATGGACGGAGTTAGATGCGCTTGTATAGGCATGATGTGGAGCAGAGGTTCTTTAGGTTTTCGAGCAGTAAACCAGTTAATGTTCTGCAAATGTGGTTAAACCAACTTCGGATCAAGTCAAGTACTATCCATTGCTGAAATGCACGCCACTCTCGGGTTGGATGTTGGGGTCACTGTGACTGCTTGAAGCTACGACCCTTTCGTGCTGGTTTGAAGGGACACTTTATTTAATTCGGGATGGCCATCAATGCATGCTCTCCCGCTGGTGGTATAGTTTAAAACACAATAAACGAAATCAGAGGAGCTAAGAGCAAATAATCATATTATGAAGTGTGGAGGTTAAAACAAAAACACAAACAAAAACTTGAGAAGCTGGGGAGGACTGGGATCGGTCGGGGAGGCATGACGGTGTTTTGCCGTTGGCATTATTTATTGCTCATGTCTTGTCTATCAAACAAAACGATGCCGAATAACAAATGCCTGCAATAGGAACTTATTTTAAAACAAAAGAGGAACTAGGAAAAGGAAAATCCAATCATCTAATTGGTTTTTGGTCCCCCTCACGAGACGCTCTCAGGTTGGAGAATGGTTGAAGTAGGCTGCTGAACCAACTGCCAGGTTTAATATTTCCATGGTTGAGAAAGCTTTGTATAGTCCCGCGCCATAAGTTTGCATCCAAGGTGATTTACTAAATAACTACATTTAATTGCCAGTAGTTAGTAAAAAGTTATAGAATCATGATATTTAGTCATATCTGCACTCTCTGCATCATAACTCTGCATTCATATACTCATATTGTAATAATAGTCTTCTAATTTTCTATTTTCATATCTCAAGCTGTGTAATAGCCGATTGTGCTTAAAAATAAACTGGGACTGCATCAAACTCCGAGACAAGCAGATTGAGCACAAGTCACAATGGATGCACACTAATGGCGAATATTTTGTAGGAGCTGTAGCAGTTTCCCCCACCCGCTTAAGATGCCGTTAGTATCATCATCGGGGCATGTGTTGGTAGTGAGAGCCCGAGCTGTGGCTCGTGGCTTGATCCACTCCGCTCCGCCATTTTTGGGTTAAGCGATTGAGACCTTGGGAGAATACGTTAGTTATATTACTGCGTAAATTTGGCCCATTGAAGGCCTAGAGACAATACGGTTTCATGTTCCGGCCCATTAGCCAACATCCTCTCCCCCAGTTTTTATTTTGTTTTCCCTTCTCCTTCGACGAAGTTAATAATATGCAGCTAGCCGACCCGTTAGATAACGCGCTTCTCCAAGGCTTTATTGGCAAATGTGGGGGAAGCTTGAATGAGAATGAGAATGAGGATGGTTTATCGAATGCATGTTTTCCGCATATGCTGTCACTCTTCTGAAACTGGCCCGGGGAGTTAGGGTTGGCCTTGACCATTTTGGGCCATCCACGGCCCGATCGATGCCTGTCCGGCGTTGTCTGTAGCCCAACCTTGAGTCTACATACAGACTTCACAGACCACAGCTTGAACATGCCATCAACTCAGAGCACCAATCAGATATAACGGAAACATGGTCTGCCATCTAATAATATCAGCGGGTTGATGTTTATATTCGTCTATATGCTTAATTAATCTTTTGACCGGAGATGTCCAGAGACATAGCTCGCTATGCACGACCTTCTGAAGTATAGAAGCATCCATAGTACTGTTCATGCTGTGGCACTTCTATATCTAATTATAAAATCCCGGGGCTCGGCTGATCTGTAAAACTTCGAGTCCTTGCACTGTCAGACCTCTATTTTCATGGTTTAGTGCACTATGCGGCTGTGAGGCTGCAGATCTGCCAAGAGTAAGCACCAGTCAATTAGGGTTATGCGCTAGGAAGATCAGAATCCTTGAATGGCAACCAGGCCGCCAAAACACCGCCTTGCATGGAAATAATTAATTTAGGGGGTTAAACGCCTCTGGAAAATGTCCAGACGCCCTCTTGCCCTTCCACATCCCATAATCACCATACCACGTACCCAGGAAGTTTCCTTGATACCTGGAGACCAGGGAATCAGAAATGAAGTACCCCATGAAACGCCCCGTAGGGCTTATACCAATAATAGTGTTTATTTCCTCCTCTTCCACCACACCAGATTGCCGCGATTGTGATAAATGGGCTCTTCTACTTTACCTGGCTATGAAACAAACCATGCTACGTTTTAGAAAGGAATAGTGTATACGGGCCGATACAAGTACATACGGAAATACAGACACACCAAGTTTTAATCACGCTGTTCACCTGATGACGGCCCTCTATTGTGATGATTTATCTCTCTCTAACAGATATTCAGCAATAAGAGACTGAGATCTCATAACATCAACTCTCGATTATAGGATGCTACTATGCTAATCAAAGACCCCCAACGAGGAGAAGTGCTGCTGCTTGGGTGAAGCCTCAGAACTGAACTACAGAGACTAGACATTAGTGCAAGATTTTGAAAAATAATCACAATATATCCACTCATGGAGCGGTAATTAAAATGCAAGTCCGTGGTCCGGTGTGTTTAGCCAGGAACGAGGTGTAAGTTATTTGTCAAGTTGCTCCCCAAGCCCAACTTCCAAACGTGCAATCTGAAGCTAAATCAGCTGGAGATTCAGGCTCTCCCGTCCAGTCGCTGCCCTAGCGAATTAACCTGCCGCTAAAATAACTGTTCAAGCCTCAGGCATGGTTGGAAACCCGATCATCCGCGGCAAAAATACCCCATTTCTTGATCCCCCTCGTTACGCAGCTCTTTAACCGGATGTCACGGGATCGATATATAAACATAATATGTGATGATAGTAGTTGAATATCTGCAGAGAGCAGTATATAGAAGTGGTAGGCTTGCGATGAGTAGAATTTAGAAACCAATATCAGGTCAAACAGAATTTAAGCAATAGCATTTCAGGTATCTCCAGTATTTCTGTACGTACTATGTAAGGCTCTGTTTTCCGCTATGCCCAATTCTGAACAGTTACGTTACCTTATCGCTGGTGCCGCTAACCCCTGAGTAAATCGTCGGCCCATTTTGTTGTCCCTTTTAA
Organism: Emergomyces orientalis; assembly: GCA_002110485.1. Classification (NCBI taxonomy): domain Eukaryota; kingdom Fungi; phylum Ascomycota; class Eurotiomycetes; order Onygenales; family Ajellomycetaceae; genus Emergomyces; species Emergomyces orientalis. The sequence goes on from MOWL01000008.1 coordinate 17,647, forward strand.
GTTAAAAGTTATATTTGGAGCTGACCACGCTGAAAGACATTCCCTGCCCCCTGCCCCCCGCCCCCTAGCAGTCAGGCGGCGTTGTCATTCTGATAAATCTGCTGCTTTTTCTCTGCGCAACCAATTCTGGGAGTTAATAATAGATCCATATCTACGCTTCGGACTAATCTGATTCAGGGGTTATGTGTCTGTTTTCCAACGGATACCTCTGTACGGAGCAGGTGTAACTGCATTTTGTTTCCACTTATGGGTGTTTGAACGTTTTTCGGACCGAGGGGAGGAGCTGCATGAAAAGCCTCCGCTTCTCATCCTCGATCTAGCAATACAACGCGGCACAAACGTTCATTTCCGTTTCTCTAGTTCATGTCATTGACAGCTACCCTGTGCGCAGGGATCATAGACACAATGCCCCCCTATCTCTGTTCCTTCGGGGCTGAGAGACAATTTTATATAAGATCCTATCGTGTCCCTACGTTCGTCAAAAATCATTCTACATAACAGATCCGAGCTTATTCATAATCTTCCACATCATATCTTTTTACACCTTCAGCTTCTGTGTTCCTATTCAATGCACTTTTTTGATACAATTCTTCCCCTCGCCCTGGTGGCAGCATCTACCACCCATGCTGGACCCATCCTTAAAGCTGCTGCTGGCAGCCAGCAGATTCCCAATTCATACATCATCGTAATGAAAGCGAACACCACCGACGAGAAATTCGAGAGTCACCGTAGCTGGGTTTCTTCAAAGATGTCAGCTACTGAATCCACTGTGGCTAACGCTGGTATCGGAACCGATTTCAACCTCGACGACCAATTCAAAGCATACTCCGGTATCTTCAACGACGATTTCCTCAAGCAGATTTCCGATGATGAAGACGTATGGAAATCCTCAAAATTCAACCTAATATTTTTTTGGGGTCTTCAAAATACTGACTCGTGTATACTCCCAGGTGGACTACATCGAGCCAGACGTAGTTGTGAAGCTTAGCGAGATCGTCATTCAGAAAAACGCCCCATCCTGGGGGCTCGGTCGCATTTCTGCCATCGAGCGGGGCGGCAAGGACTTTATCTATGACTCAAGTGCTGGCGAAGGAATCACTGCTTACGTTATTGATACCGGTATCGATGTGAAGCATCCCGACTTCGGTGGACGCGCAATCTGGGGTACTAACACAGTCGACTCAGACGATCAAGACTGCGGACACCACGGTACCCACGTTGCAGGCACCCTTGCTGGCACTAAGTACGGTGTTGCCAAAAAGGCTACGCTGGTTGGTGTTAAGGTGTTTAGCTGCGGCATGGACGGAGAAGGAATAAGTGTCATAAAGGGTATTGGTTGGGCTATCAAGCATGCCAGGCAGCATGGCGACCCTAAGAAGTCTGTCATGAACCTGAGCCTGGGTGGGGGTTATTCCCGTGCAATCAACGACGCTGCCGCTGCTGCTGTCCGCGCAGGCTTCTTCGTTGCTGTGGCTGCTGGTAACGAAAATGTAAGTTCCATGGTACCTTTCCACTGGGCTTCTTCATAAGACCCCCTACTGACGCCAGGCTCTCCAGCTGGATGCTGCGAAAAAATCTCCTGCCTCTGAGCCAACTGTTTGCACCATTGGCGCCACTGATTCCGACGACAATATTGCCAGTTTCTCCAATTTTGGCAGTGTTGGTACGTTTGCAATTCACCTCGAGCAATAAATTTCCTTTCTAGAAACTAACATCAACTCCACTACAGTTGATCTTTTCGCTCCTGGTGTCGATATTAACTCTAGCATTCCTGATGGCAAATCCGAGACCAAGTCTGGAACCTCTATGGCTACCCCCCACGTCGCCGGCCTCGCCGCTTATCTCATGTCTCTTGAGAATATCAGCGGTGGGTCCGTCTGTGAACACATGAAGGAACTTGCACAGGGTTCCGTCATTGGCGCCTCCAGGGGAACGACCTGCAAGCTGATCTTCAACGGTGCCAGAAAAGGCGAGAAAAACTACCAAAAGACTCCCAAGCTCAAGCAGCCCAAGACCTCCAAGCCCAAGCACTCCCAGCCCAAGCACTCCAAGCCCAAGCACTCCAAGCCCAAGCACTCCAAGCCCAAGCACTCCAAGCCCAAGCACTCCAAGCCCAAGCACTCCAAGCCCAAGAGCTCCAGGCCCAAAAATTCTTATAGAGGTATTTCATATTGAGGTTAACACTGGAATCCAGCCTTCTTTTATTTTTCGCCTGAACATACCTTGCATTCCATCCAACATGTCATTTCTCTCATGTATTGTACCATATATAGTCTAAACCGCATAGAGATCGAGCTCTGTTTTTCAATTAATCAAACCCATTGTTTTTGCTTGACCCATGTCGCGTGGTGCTTCTCAACTTGCCAGCTGAAGGCTTGATGAGTAGACTAGTAGATGGATGAGTTGAGTTAGATTACGCTTCGGTTAGCGAGCTTGGCCGGGTCACATGAGTAACCCACGTCTGGTCAGCCATAACTTGACTCTTTGGGATCAGCGCCAAACGCTGTTCGCAAATAAATTCATGGGATGCCTGCCTTGGGAATTACCCCCTTGCTGCAGCGCTGATCTGTGGACTTGCTTTGTTTAACATCGGACACCCCCATGGACAAGGCTGTGTATATGGTGCTCGGCTGCTTTTCTCAGCGACATTTCTGCCCATGTATATTTGCATTCTACAACAGAGCATGTTTGCCAAATGGGCATGGTGTGTACACACAAACAAAGCGTGGCCGCGAAACAAGGATACAGTTGGGACCAACGCTCAAACCCTAAACCTCAATAAAGGCGGTTGGTTCCGTTTGGTGTCCCCAAAACGTCGTGGAGCCTGGAACCAGGAGAAGCGTGCCGAGTGTCATGGCTCAACGCGAGGCTCTTTTTGTGTTTGAGAAATAGGGATGCACTCGCTATTTCCGTCGTGAAATGGAAGCCTTTATCAGGTAGACTCAATGGTATTGGGTTTTCTTGAGTTTCCATTGTGCCGATTTGGATCAACGGATCCCCAGTCGGTTACATCGACAACTCACCTCCCCAGTCACCCTCGCGTGAAACCACATACTCGATCACAGGGCTGGATCGAAATCACCCGGAGACTTCCCGAGAATGTATCCGGGGCTTAATGCCTCCCGGTTTCTGGACCTCAACCAGGAGGCTAGGCAAAACGAACGTCACCTCTCTAAGTTTATCTAGTCCTGAGTTCCCGTCCACACAAAACGGCGGAGCCGTTACTCTGGCTTAGTTTAAATTTCTGGAGTGACCAATTAATGACGGCTGTGCTGTCCAATTTCCATATCATGGACAATGGCTGTCAACGGGAAAATAGATAAGAAAATGCTGGGGCTTTTTTTTATGCTATTCGTTAATATTCTCGGAAACAAACCCCCAAACACACGTATGCCTTCAACATGACACGAGCTGGAATAGGAGCAATGGCTCATGAGAACTCTGCGCTATCCAACGATAAGGGATGGAAGCATGTCAATATTCATTCTCAGATGATGACGGCACTGTTTGTAGAGGAGGCTTGAAAGCACTAAACCAGGCCCCAATTCCAGGCAGCAAGGCATCACTATACTGCGTACAGAAAATCCCTGCTCTGCCCAGCTTGTTGAATTCCCTTAAGCTAATCAAGTAGCCATCCATGGATGTGAGGCTAAAATACAAGCAAGGTAGAGCAAGGGATGCCCTATGCAACTAGATCCCTCAACCTTTCGTCCAAACTAAGCATTCCAATACCAAGGTAATTTCCTCGATATTCAAACTTGAGGTATTAATTACATGTACCCGAAACTCTGAGTAGACAGTGACTCTTCATATCTACATGAGATAGATAACCCTTTCAAACTAAACAGTTGCATTTACGACCAAAGTACCCGTGTATACGAATGGGTGGTTATCAAATGGTGGTTAGTTTCCTAGCTTCATCTTTCTGTATATATGTATATGTTTTCTGATGCTGGTTTCTATAAATACATATTATCGACTACTGGTTTTTTAATTTTTCACAACACATTGCATGCTAAACAGACCTCACAGATATGAAACAGAAATGAAGCTAGCTAATAGCACTCTAGCTCTCTAAAAACTCAAGCCTCTCATTTACAACGAAAGTAAGCCATACCGATACCAGATTTATTTACGGAGTGAGTACGGACTTAGCTGGGACATATCCGAAACACCTCTTACTAAAAGGAAACTCCCTTCCACACTCATTTGGATATTGTTGTATATCAAACACTAGTTGTATTTTACATGAGTTATTACACAAGATGTTGTTGTCTGCGCGTGCGCCTACAGCCGGAATTGAGAAGTGAGGGTAGGAGGAATGAGAAGCTCAACTCACACTCACCTGATAAATTCACCATTACTGATGTCATTGAATAGTATGTTAAGTTGATATTTGCTGGCTGACTAAATGATCTAGAAACACTCAGCCACTTTCAAAATCACATGAATCTGAAGACCTATGAATATTTTGACATGATTTGCCTACTTCTTTCCCCTTCCCTGCAAGAAGATCTATTTATATGAATTACATGAAGATTATTGCTAGAAATAGTACTTTCTTTCTTCATTACATGTTCCATGAGATTATTGATACATAATCAAAAACAGACTTTTAAAATTTATAGATACTGATAAATATTACAGATAAATACAGAGAAATATGTCCCATCAACCAATTTATATACTTAGAAAACTGAATATTAGACAGATATCTGAATAGCAAGATCTATCAAATTCAAGAAGAAAGTCTGATTTATTGTTGATTATAGCTGTGATACACCTTTGAAAGAGTAACTTTCAAAATTTCAAAGACTTAATTGTTCTGAAAAATCAGAGAAAACCACAAACAGAAGTAAGAAACTGAGAAACTGAATAAGAACAGAAACTGTAGAAATTCAAGAGAGGAAACAGAGAAAAAATTAGTTGGAATTCAAAAAGGTGATATAAATCGCCAGCATTGATAATGCATGTAATAATTATAAGATATTATTATTATTATATTATACACCACTTAATCTCAGAGATATGTGGGAAACTATTTATTTTATCTAACAAGAAAAATCATGCAATAAGAGAGTTTACTGCTGAATTAAAAACCTCATGCACTAATAAATGTATGTAACAGTTTCTGTGAGACTTCAGACTACTGGGAACCAGCAACTGCTGTTCTCAAGAAGAGAAGAGAATGAGATGAGAAAAGAAAAATTAAAAATAAAGAAAAATTACACTGAGTATTTTTGAAAATGCACCCGCGTGTGAGTGAGTGAGTGAAAGACATCAACTGCACTCTGAAGCATAGAGTGTCATGTCTTTAGCATGAAATGAGCATGAGAATGTGCTATGAGCACTGATTTTGTGTGATAAGTGTGCTTTCAGCAGTTTCAGCATGATGTTTATTGAGATCTGTATATGCTTGATTGAGATGTGATAGATTGCTGCTTCTCTATTTAATAGACACTCAGTGTCTTTGTCAGTGAGAACTGTGGTAGAATTCCCTGCTTGATTCATCATTTTATTAGACAGTGTAGCTCTTTTTTAATGTTCAATAGTCATTTCTTGTTGATTCTGCCCTCATACAGCAGACTTCTGTGACTGTGCTGAAATCTATCACAGTGAACTATCACATACATCACTGTTTCATTTGAATAGCCACATTCACATGCTGGTGATGAGAAATCCGATACTCATCTTTTATGTAGAAAGGCTGTCAGCCCTGTTTTCTCTGATCTTAGTTGAATTATTGTGGTGGGGAATCTCAGCGTGGTATTACTTTTCGCCGAGACCGCCTCATATATTTGTTTGGCATGGCTGCCTCATATTCCCATTATCCTTTGACCCACGTGTGGATTCAGCGAAGATTGATTGTACGCAGAGCAGTGAGATTGCTCCTTTTTGATTGTGTGATTTGATATGTGATTGATTGCTTGTTCTTCTTCTATATTTGAATCTCCTATGTGTTCTTTTGTATTGCTATTTGGATAGCTCATTGAATAGAATATTGTATACACAGTGAACTTATCAACCTTCTTATGATCCCGCTGCTCCTGCCCACGTGCCGCCAAAAGCGCACAACCCCTTATTCCACTTCATTGGCGTCCCTGGGAAGGCAATTCAAAATGGATGGGCAGGTGATAGCTATGACTGATATGATTTCTCTCAACATTTTGTCTTTTCTGCTTTTATTGAGCATTCTTTTCAATAGTGTTCATTTGTGGAAGCCTCTGATTGGCCGATATGGCCGATATCGACAGTGGATAATGAAGGATGCGAGTGAACGCCTCACTGATAAGCTCAATTTAAATACTCATACCTCTATTCAACAAATGAAAGAAGAGAGAAATGTTGAGAAAAGTGATAAGAAAAAAGATCTTCAGTGAAAAAATCTAAAGTGAATGTTGAAATTTCTTCTCTTTCTTGAGAATTTGAGATTTGAATATAAAAAAGATATTGATATTGATAGTATTGTTGAACTCTTTCTCTTATGTGAATAGAAGTCTTTTATGTGTTTCTTTCTTTCTCAATATATATCTTTCAAGCATTCTCAGTCAGATTCTATTGTTCATTGTCAAACTCAGTCAGGAAAGATCTCTGCAGCGCCCCTGAAAATAGAAGTTAGCAAAGAGAAGACAGAAGCTAGCAAAGAAAAGATGACTACACTCACTACTATCTCATCCGGTCAGCTGACTTCCAATAGTGGACTGCCATATCAACATCTTGTCATGCCGATGCCGATTCCTGGAGCACCTGGAGCCCCATTCTTTGATGGGAGAAACATTACTGCTTTTGTTGATTAATATGAGACAATGTGCACCTTGCATTTCATTGCAGGAATTGATGCTCTGGCGGTATTACAGAACTATTGTACCATGGAACTGCAGGGCCATATTGATCAGCTTGTCTTGGATCATAAGACATGAGAAATGATTAAAAAGCAGTTGCTTGCTGATTTCTGGCGCGAAGATGCTCATCAACAGATGTATAATCAATCTTATTTTCATGCATTGTGCAACAAAACCCATTCTACCAGCCAGAAGATTCTTGTCTACTGCTGTCAATTCCATGCAGTTGCAATGCCTCTTATTTGCAAGAATGAATTGCAACAATCTCTTGCTTGTATCTGATTTCTTCAAGAACTTTCAGAAGGTATTCATGAAAAAGCTTTCCACACTGCTGGATTTGATAAGATTAGTCAATCTGGATGGGAACTGCTGAAGATCTGCAATTCTGTGTCTCAAATGCAGAAGACAAAGGAAGAGATTGCACAAGTTCTGGCACCTGATGTTTTCCCCAACTCTATTCCATCAATGCAGCCGTCTGCTCAGCCCGTGTTTAATCCGCCCACATTGAATGTGCCTGTGCCGACCGCTTCGGCGATGCCTGCTCCGGATGTGAAAACACAGAATCCAAGTGATAACATTCTTGAGAACCTTGTCAACTGAATGAATATGTTATCTCTGGCAATCACTGGCATTCAAAATCAGGGAAACATGCAGCAAAATGTGACTGCTCCAAAGATTCTTCTTACTCGAGGACGTGATCCTGCATTGAATTTATTAAATGTGTCTTACTATGAAACTCAATGTGGACCTGGAGGCCTGTCTTGATCTCAATCTGAAAGCTTTGTTCAATACAATCGACCGCCGATGTCATGCTGGGGTTGCGGAGATTCAAACCATATGCTTCCAAATTGCTTAGCAATCGGCCGGCTCATCAATCAGGGCAAGATTCATCGGAATATGATTGAAGAATACTATGAGGGTAATGTGATGAGAAAAGGCCTGAAGATTACTGTCAACTGACTTGAGTCTCATATTGTTACAATTGAATGACTTTTGAAGCAAATGGCTGCACCGCTGACTGTCCCAACCGCGGATAAACTTCGGAATGATGGTAGTATCTGGGTATTTCCTGACGGATCCCCGATGCCATCGGTGAATGCCGTAAGCATATGTGATATTGAATTTGATAGTGGCCCTGAGAAAGGTGATATGACTGATAGTGAGATGAAGAAGATTGTTAGTGTAATGACTGCTTTCACTTCTACTGAGAAGAATAAGGCCTCTTCTATGAATAAAAATCAAGCAATGCTTTCCAGACAAATTGAGAAGAAGAAGAGACTGTCAACAACACATTCTCAGCACAATGACAGATATTCAGATGAAAAATCAGTTTCTTTTGCTCAAGATATGATCTCTGCTTTACAGAAAGATGATGAGGATAATAATTCTCAACCTCTTTATGATGAACAGCTTCAGAGCAGAAGTCCAAAGCTTGAAGATGATGAAATTGTTCCAGATTCAGAAATGACAGATGCTTCACAGATTCAGAAGAAAACTGTTCTCTGCAGACCTCAGAAACTCAAAGAGTCAAAGCTTTCTGCAGAAATGAAGAATAAAGACAATATGACAATCACAAGACAGTGAATATTCAAGAAGATCATGCATCAAGAAATCAGTGAAATTCAGATTAAAGATCTCATGATATGCTCCATTCAACTCCAGCACATGTTCTTTCAAAATCTTCCCATCGAAGTTCAACAGCATATGATTCGGGATGATGCAGCCACCATTGCCCTGGTTCAACCTGACACTTCTGTTACTGAGTATAATCCTCATTGGAATCTTGTTTTGGTTGGACACATCAAGTTCACTGTCGGAATTGGAAAGGGGGAAACTGAGGCGATATTTGATGAAGGTGCAGAAATTAACTGTCTTATTGAAAGAACTGTGTTAGATCTCAGTCTCATCATTCAAAGGGATGCTGTCAAACCTATTCTTGGAGCTGGGGGTCAGCAGAGTGGTGTCATTGGAATCTGCAAGAATGTTTCTGTTCACCTTGAATCTGTTATGGTGCCTCAGACATTCTTCATCATGGAATGCGGTTCTCATGATTGCATTCTCAGCCGACCATATGAAAACGCGATGCATTTGGCAAGAACTACAGATAACAAAGACAGCATTCTTGTTCATGTTTTTGATCCGAAGGATGAGAAGAATCAGGTGTCTTTTCTTGATTATTCTTCCAGCAATCATGGAGATCAAAAGTTAGATGATCTTCATGACAAAGTGCAGACTTTAAACTAGATATGCTGAGTTCAATTGATCTTTGCAATGTTGAATGTGATGGGCAAAGAAATGATATCAGATTCAGCAATCATGATGTGGATAGCGGGGCAAATATTCTGCTGTGTTTTGAAAGTGGTGTGAGTGCGTCAGCCAATCAGACTTTTGGCGGCCCCGGGCCACCAAAAGATTCAGTCAATCAGAGAACACTGCTTCAAAACACCTGAGAATCTCACAGGTTTTTCCCCGCCATTCTACATCAACAATTTTACATATATGTGTATTCGACAATTGGAAAAGAGAGATGAAGATCTGGAGGAGACCACTCATCACCTGCACTGTGCAAGAGAGAAGAACTGAGATCTATTTGATGAAACTAAACAATTAATCTGAGAATCATTGCAGATAAGTGATTTAATGCTTTTGCATGATACCAAGCTAGAAATGTCCTATTCTGCCAAGCTCAACTTCCGATGGCTGGGCCTGTATCAAATCTGAGAAGCAAACCATGAGAAAGAGATCTATCATCTGAAAGAGCTGAATGATTCATCATTTCAAAATACTACTGCAGATAATAGATTAAAAAGGTTCTATCTCTGAGACAATCAAATGCCGGTTGCAGAGAATAATATCAATGAAGCAAATGATATTGAAGAGAAAGAGATGGATATGCAAGATACTGATAAAAAGAATTCTTTGAGAGAGAGTCAGAATGACTTGCAGTCATGAATCTCTCATGATAAGAAGTTTGCAGTCATTATCTGACTGCTGTTTTTCTTTGTATAATGATTTTCTTGTTGTTGTTTTCTTCATTCAAGTTGCTGTTTTCTTAGTCTCTATTTTCATAATTCTGCTTCTTTCTTGCATGTTTTTCATGCATCATATCAGTTCCTTCTAATTTTAATCTCTTGATATTGTCTTTTCTTTATTTTGTTTACTTTCTCTTTGATATTCAATTCTCTGAGTCAGATTGAAGCTGGCAGTGAATTTTATGAACTGCTGTCACTCTTGCTGCATGTTGACTGCTTTTCACATTATCTTTCAAAATTCATCTTGAGAAAGTATTATATTATTGACCTGCTCTGCTCAGATAATCATTTTTCTTTTTCAAATTGACATTCAAGTTTCTTTTTCTATTTTTAATTCATTGATTTTTCCCTATATTTCCTTATTTCATTACAAAGATGTCAAACCCCTCTAGCCAACACACTCTGGTACTGAGACCAGCGAGCCAGCTCACTCTTGTGACATATGATAACCATGTTTTTCATACAGCGATGGAGCTGCAAGCTTATGTCAATTCTCTGGGTCAGAATCCGCAGGTTCGCTACCAAGCACAATGTGAGATCGGTAATCTACTCATGAGGCACCATGAGGTGGCTCAAGATGAGGTTGCCGCATTCTATGAGTGAATGAGAAATGATGGATCCTGGCGCCAGGTGGTGGCCCAGCAAGCATTTGATAACCAGACGGCGGAGCTTCAACGAGTTGCTGCTCAGGTAGCTGAACAGCGCGATCGCTGCGCCATAGCATATACTACATGCACCAGGATGTGGGGAAAAGTTCGCGTGGATTCGTTCTGGCATATCATGACTTCAGAGCGGATGCAACGCGCCTGTCAAACCCTGGCTCTACATCACGAATATGCTTTTGCAATTGGCTGAATCAATCAAGCAATGTGGGCTTGCATCACTCAGCCACCTCAACGAGGAGTTAAGCGATATAAGACAATCATGTTGACAGATATTGAAGCAGCGGCTGATTTCAATTTTATTGGCCAAGAGATCACACAAGGAAATCTTCAAGCTGCAGATCTTATCTTTGGTCCTGACGGAATTCTCACTGAAGATTCTATGACAGTTGCTTCACCCCAGCCTCAAGAACGTGTCCTATCCCCTTCTGATCAACATATGACTGGCCAGTCTCCTCTACCTTCTCCCCGTGTGTTGAATGTGATACACCCCAGTGCACCCTCGCTTGGATCTTCTCAAGGTTCTATACATAGTCCTCCTGTGCGTACTTCTCGCCGCGTCTCCAGCCAATCCTTGCTTTCGGACGTCAGCAGCCTGTCTGCAGTCTTGTCAGACACCCATCTTGCTGAACTTCTCAGCCCTGACCAAGTTGCGGAATTTGAGAATATGGGGGTTGATCAAGATAGCTCTGCTTTGGTAGAGGCAACTGACAAGCAGCATACAACAGTGAACAGAGGATGCCGGTGTTCTCCCTATGTCCCTGTGGATGTGAAAGCGCAGCTTAGAGGTGCAAAGAAGATAGAAGAATGTCAGCTGGTGCATCTTCTGAACAAGATAGCCAGGCTTCCGCAACAAGGCTTGACTATATGCTATCTGCATTCAGTAAATCTCAGCAGCAAGATTGGACTCCTTACACGCGATCTTGACCATGCGGGGCTGATAAAGAGAATTGGGCTTGTGATGAATAATCACCAGAATCTTGGACAGATGTGAGCTGCTGATGACACATATCATTTCTTCTGCCTTGATTGCCGACCTCCTCGCCCTGAAGATATGCTACAGGTATATCAAATGCGCCATAATTGCCTACCGCCAGTTACATCATCAAATTGAGAACAAACACTGATCTGACTTGCTTTTCTTGATTTCAATTTCAGTGCAGCTTTTCAGCAATGGAAGAAGGATGGTTCCATCATCCTGTCAATATTTAGATGGATGAACATGATGAAGGCGGCAGGGGTCAACAATAATTACAACACCCTGGCGAAGGTTGCCACAATCGAATGGAGCATGTACAGGTTCCATCAGCAAAAAGATAAGAAGACCTGAGGGTGGCTTCAAACAATGTTGCATGGGATTGTTCAACAGATCATCTGTCAAGATCCACTGTATTATGTGTGATATGTTGCTCTCCGCCCTGATCATCACACGCACCTGATTTCCTATCCCTATTATGCAAAATACGCCTTGTCTGGGGATAGCACTTACTTCCGCCATATTGATGTCAATATTAAACACCTGGTGGAGGAAAATCATGGAGTGAATATGATTCAGGGATCAGTCTCTTTCAGCGACGAAGATGGGAGGAATTGCACCACCATAGTTCCAGGAATGCATCAAAATATTCAAGAATGGAACAGATGCCTGCATGCTTGCAATCTCCTGAATGGTGGAATTGTTCAAGAGATGACATCTGAGATGCTCATCAACAAGGATCTCAATGACTTCAGAACGCAGTGGATGACTGTCCCATGCAAGCAAGATGATGCTTGAATAACCATGCTGCATCTTCCTCATGGAAGCACCGGGCCTGCTACTAAGGAACGCAAGACAATGCTGCCGTGGTATGTTGGAATTCAGGATGACAGGCACTCTCTTGAAGTCTCTGAAAGTGGATCATGGAAGCAGCTCTCCCGAGCACATCGCGATTTGATTGCCGGGCTGTCAACACCCTCTGGCCTTTCGGTATTATATGGAAGTATTCCATATCAGTACCCTGCTGCTGTTCCGGTCACGGGTCTTGGAGCGATTTCGGATGCTCTGGTGGGTCGACAGAAGTGGGATGACCCTATGATCAGGCATGAGCAAGATATTCTCTTCAACAGCAAGGGCAGTTTGCCGCAAGAATACATTGAGGAGTGGCGCAAGAGAGCAGTCACCAAAGGGATCCAGTGTTTCAAGATCATGATGGCTACAGAGGAGGAATTATTTGGAGAATGTAGCTGTTTCTATTGTCTGAAGAGAAACATCCCCCTCACCTCAATTAAGGGAGATCGCGCTGTCGCCGAGGGCAAGACTATGCAGATTCCGGCGCATGGCCGCGAGAATGCGCCCGCTGAATAGCTGCAGTTATCAGCCAATCATGTTTTCCCGGCCCCGGGCTGTTAAAAGATTGACCAATCACGATCGTGCTGTTGTCACATTTGCCACATCTTGCCACTGTCACTGTGTTGATCACATTCTGCTTACTTGTTTCTCTGTTTTCTCTTGTTCTTGCTTGTCTTTCTTTTCTCTGCTGTTCACTTTTTCTTTCTCTTTTCTATATTCTTTTATTGATTGTCTTTCATTTTCTTGATTCTTGATTGATTCTTTCCTGCAATTTCTTGTTTTCATTCATTCAGATCGCATTCTTACTTGCCAGGTCAGCAAGCTATAGAAGAGGGAGATGTGTGATGAAAAATCTCAGTGTGGTATTACTTTTCACTGAGACTGCCTCATATATTTGTTTGGCATGGCTGCCTCATATTCCCATTATCCTTTGACACATGTGTGGATTCGGCGAAGATTGATTGTACGCAGAGCAGTGAGATTGCTCCTTTTTAATTATATGATTTGATATATGATTGATTGCTTGTTCTTCTTCTATATTTGAATCTCCTATGTGTTCTTTTGTATTGCTATTTGGATAGCTCATTGAATAGAATATTGTATACACAGCGAACTTACCAACCTCCTTACGATCCCGCTGCTCCTGCCCACGTGCCGCCAAAAGCGCACAACCCTTTATTCCACTTCATTATCAGTGAGCTTCTGGCCTTGCTTAGACTCTTGTGTCATTTCAGAATACTTTTATTCAGAAGTTGATCAAAGAGTTTATATTAGAAAGATGCTCTAGCTCTTCATTATTTTCTTCATCTACTCAGAATTTCTTTTTGCACTCATTCATCATGTGAGAAGTGCTGTGTTGCTGCTGAATTTGTATTTTAAACAGTCTCTTACTTGCTTTTTTTCACTCAAAGCTTCTTTCAATTTTCAGACAGACTGTCTGAATAAATCATCTTCTCAATGAGTCTTCTGTGCACTGTGTCTCTTCATCTGAGTTTGACTCTCACTGCTGTGCATATCTTTTCAATTTGTGTTGCTATTTCAGAGATCTTCAGTTGTTTTGTGACACATGTCACAACTTCATCAAGATAGATGTTCAGGGGTGATGTGTATGTCTCTGCTTTCAGTGTGAATATTGATGTTACTCTGTATGCTCTAGCTACTATTCTCAGGCATTCATTCTGTGTTCTGATTAGGCCCTCTGTGTGCTGTTTGTTGCGCATGCGTCCTTCGCGCTTGATGCGCGGTTGATGCCATGCCAGTGCGCTGTAAGCTATAGCTGGCCGTATGACCATGTTGTATATTGTTCTAGCTTGATGTAGGGGGACTCCCCAGGTGGCCTGTGTTGTCTGTGATAGTGCCTTTATCTGTGACTTCATTTTTCCTGCTATAGCATCCATGTGACCTTTCCATTGAAGCTTGAAATTCAGTCATACTTCTAGAACTCTCATCATCTTCTGTGACTTGATAACTTGCTGAGGCAGTCTCAGAGAGTGATTCAAGTTGAATCAAGTTCAGGCTCTAGTGAAGTGCATCAACTCATACTTCTGTGAAGCAAAAATAGCTTCATGTCTTTCTGCTCATTCTTCACATTCTGCGTGCACCCGTGTGAGCTGCGCGCAATTTGCTTCAGTTGATGGCCTGTATGCTATTATATTGACATCATCCACAAATTCTATGCAGCTCACTGATCTATTCAAGGGTGAGCATATCCGGAGCAGTTCCTCATTGTAAAATAGAAAGAGAATGAGAGAGAGAGGTGATTCTTGTGATATCTCAGCTAAAATATTGAAAACCTCAGTTTCCTGTTCTTCAAATGTGAGTGTGGATTGTCTATCTGATATAAATAAGTGTATCCACTCTGTCAGCTGTCTTGGTAGGCCCTTCATGCGAAGAATGTGTGTGAGTCAGTCTTTAAGCACTCTATTATAAGCTTCTGAGATATTCAATGATAGAACTGTGACCACTGTGTCTGACTTCTTCCATGCTGTTCTAATTTGTGCTAGCAGTAGTGATACTGCTGTTTCAGTTGATCTGGCCCGCCTAGCACTTATCTGTTGAGATGGCAGTAGATTGAGTGTTTTCACTAGCTGTCTGAGTTTCTGTGTGATGGCTGATTCTATTATTTTTTTCATTGTATTCAGTAGAGCAATGGGCCTTCATGTCTCTGTCTTTTGATAATTCTCTTTTTCTGGTTTTTTCAGTATCACTGTTCAAGCAGTCTTGAATATCTCTGGGTAGTGTTCTCATTCCCAGCATGCCAGTGTGAGCTCTGTCATAGTCTTTGTGAAGCTTGATCTCAGCATTTTCAGAAATTCATTGAAGACTCCATTGATATCTGATACTTTGTTACTTGATAGATGTGCTATGAGCGCAGCCATTTTCTTCTCTGTGATACTTATTATCTCTGTTATTTTCAGTGAGTGTTCTGCCTTCTCCATGTCCCTGTTGTCACTGACTAGTGGCAGGGGGAAGAACCTTTGTCTCAGAATCTTGACTTTATCATCAAAGGAATTGACTGGTGGTAGATTTTCTCTGTCTTCTACTATCAATGCTGGAATTCTTGAAGATTGTGCATGCTCATTGCTGCTTTGATGTCCCCATTTGGCCATCTTTCATAGTAGCTTGAGCTTGAACTCTGTGCTGTGTATTAGTTCTCTAAAACTGTTTGTTTTAGTCAGTTTAATCTCTCTGTTTCTCAGGGCTCAAGCTTTAATTATATCTGCTGCAGAGATGTTTCTGTCTTTCTTGACTTTTTTATATTGATTGACTGCCTCTGCTACTTGAGGGGACCACCATGACCGGCTGTGTTAACTGTAGTTTAAGACTTTGACATGTTTTGCTGCTAGATCTTTCACAAATTTGACAAGATATCTTGTATAGCTGTTTATCTGATTTTTTAAAGTCAGTGCTCCTGGGCTTCTCAGTGTCTGGCAGTCCTGTGCTATCTGTTTCAGACAGAAGTGATGCCAAGTGTGTCTTTTTCTGCTGCTATATAATGCTTTTAGCTCAAGAGTAGTTGCAATTGACATGTGATCTGATGTCATATTTACTTCATATTCTAGCTTGCAGCTGATCATTTGACTGTGTAGATCAGCAGACAAAAAGATTAAATTCACTGTGATGCTCTGACTTTTTCTATCTTATCAGGTGATTGTGTCTTCTGAAGTTGCTAGATGTAGATTCAAGACACTGATTTGAGCATTGAGTTTTCAGATCATGACAAAGTTTTCTCTGACCCTGCTATCTTCTCAGAGAGTGTGATGTACATTAAAGTCTTTAATCACTATAACATCTGCTTGATGTGTGTTTATTTGAGTTTTCTGCGTGCCTGATGCTCCCTCTGCACTTTCAGTTGTTGCTTGATGCGCATTTTCCTGATTTATTTGCACTTCTAGCATTCTATCCGCTTCTTCAACCACTGCTTGAAGCTGATGAATGGGTGAGTCTGGTGGCATGATTGTGTAGCTTCCTGGTGGTGACGCATACATGTTGATGATATTGATAGGCCCACTCTCTGTCAACAGAGTAAGTATTAGTATATGAGTGAATATTGTGCTCACTCTTCAGATCTTGACTATAATTCTCTTGTTAATTAGAAAGCACATCTTCATGTTCTTCTGCTTCATGCCTGCTTGCCAGAATCCACAGTTGGCTGAACAGTGTGTGTCTATTTTAGAGTGTTTTTGTATTCAGAGCTCTTGTATTGCAATCACATCATAGTTTAATACTGTTTCAGGCTTTGCTAAAAGAGGTCTCATAATCTTGTTTGACTTATGCACATTATATTGTAAAATGACTAGTCTGTTCTTCATGATTCATTCATGTGATTATTCTGCAAGCTGCTGTTCTGTGTTAATGTCTTCAGTGTTACTGGACCACTTGCTGCTTGAATGAAGCTTGTCATAGCTTTTTATTGTTGTGCTTCTGCTCTTGATATATCTGTTGATCTTCCTGCTCTTTGTGAGGGTTCTATGAAGTCCTCATTCAGAGATCTGTTTCATTTGCATGAAAAGCTAAATTCATCTGTATCTAATGCTTTTATATTGAAGTGCTTGAAGTGTTCAATCAGTGTCTCTTTAGTATTTTTAGCTTTCAATCTTCTCTCTGAGCAGTTTGAGTGTCATGCTGCATGACTATCATCACAGTTACTGCACTTGAGTCTGCTGTCTTCTGCTGCTTCTTTGCAGGCCTTGTTATCATGATCTTTTTATGCACAGTGATCACAGGTTTCCTCTCTTCTGCAGAAGTGAGCTATATATTCATACTGTTGACACTTGTAGCATTGTGTGATCCTGGTCTCTCTGTGAAATATTTCAACTGTGCAATATTTATTGTCTAGAATGAGTTCATTGTTCACCAGTGCATTGACCTGGTGAGGTGCAGCAACATTGATGATTATACTGTCATGTGATTTCTGTTGTCTAATCATCATTTTGTTCATCTTGTGTATCAGTGTCTTGCAGTGTAGTACTGTATTCTGCTTGTAGATGCTCTCAATGACATACTCAGAGCTGCTTCAGTCAATGACTTTCATAAAAGCATCTTTGACTAGTACTGCATACATCTTCTGCTTCATGTGTGCTTTGTCTCCTCATTCACACATTCAGCTATTATCTGCTGTGAGCTCTGTCTTGATATTCTGTGTGTTCATCATCAAAATCACATCTCTGCTTGATATGTGTCTTGCTGTCATCACTTTGCTCTTGATTATCTCTTTGATGATCTCATTTGCTTATTTAATAATCATTTCTGATGTGTGTTCTGTCTCTGATATAGTATCACAGCTTTGTCAAGTAATGACTACCTCTCACAGTGTTCTGATTAATATAGTTTTAACTGTTGTCTTCTCTCTGACTGCTATTGCTGTTCATGAGAGTGCTCTGTTGAGCTTGTCTCATAATTTCTACTGTTTTGATGTGTCAATTGTGTGTTTCATTCTCTTCAGAAACTAATTATATAGTTTCATCTTCACTTCTCACACTGCTTTCAATATCTTTTGTAAATATTTTTTATTTTTATTATTCACTTTCTCATTCTTCTCTCCCTCTTCAAGAATCACAGCTAGTGTTTGAATTGTTGTTGCTAAGCTGTTTATCTTTGTTTTCTGTGTTGCAGAGTTTTTTGTCTTCAGCATGCGTTGAGCCTCACACATGCCATCTTCCACCATAACCACCTCCCCCACATTCAATGCCATTGTAATGATGTGTAAAGAATGCCTGATGCTCTCTTTCTATTCTTAATAGTGTTTTTCCTGTGTGTTTGATTGTTTTTGATCGCCGAAAATTTTTTTCTCAATATATATATATACAAGTATATATATATATCATTATAAGATATTAGTTAATGTTATGTATATGCATGATTGAAGATGAATATATTCATCTCATGTAGATAGATAGATGATGGGGGATATTTTGTTTTAGTTCCCTCAACATTCCTGCTTCCTAAAATTACAACAAAATGCCGGGAAAGAAAGACAACAAACACACGCACAGGCGCTCAAAAAGAAGAAAAAAATCAAGTAAACAAGGGGGCGTATTAGAAGAAAATGCCGGAGAATAGAATCAAAGACGGGAAAGAAGAACAGAACAAGGGGGTAAATAGATTAATACCCAGATTACAAGAACATATAGTAACAAAACAGATAGTAAATAGAATGATAGATGATAACCCCCGTGACGACATGAGAAAAATAATCCAACAACAAAAGAGTGAAAAGAGCAGAGTCGTTAAAGTGGGTCCGATTTTTTTTATCATGATCGAGCCATGAATATTTCCGAAAAGTAGACAGTTACATTCCTCTTTCTTACATGTTGGCAAGTTCTGTATCGATTTGGCGATCCAAGAAGGTTTTCTTATCGCCTGTCAAGGTCGTCTGTAATCGTTGTTCAACGAGCGCACGAACTATAGCCACGAATCGTTAGATTACAAAAAATTCAGAGGGAAAAAGGGAAGCGTGGAGAAATATATCAATACGTACCTTGCTTTTTGGTCACGGTGTCCAAGTCCACTTCAGACAGACAGTTTTGGATAGCCTCGGTAATAGTTGCCTCATCTGGACCTGAACTTGGTGCGGTTCTGAAGTCCACCACAGTGCTCACTGGTCTAGGCATGCCCAGTGGACTGCGCATGCTTTGCCGCTGAGGACCTCCGAGATGGCTCTCACTTGCCATCGGTCCGAACCCGCTAAGCCGACTTGCGCTCGCTGGGTTGTCATGGTAGCTGCTAAGATTGCCCATGGACAGATGGTTCTGACTGCGGTTCCCTAGGGGCTGGTCCGTGTACCGTGAGAACGATGAGAAGTGCGAGTTTCTGTTACCAGGTACATTCGGGCTGAATGGACTTGGGGAGTGTGGAGTCATATATGGCCCATGGGGTCCTTGGGTAGGAAAGCCAGTAAGGATAGTTGATGCTGGTTTCACTGAGGAATATATTGAGTGCATATCATCCATCTCCATAGCGGCGTCATCAGTATACACTGGCTGGTAGAACTTTTCCTGTCCAGAAGGAGAATTTCCTCGACGACCCGGAAGGTTGTTGGCAAGCGCGTAATCATCCCATCGTTGCAGAGGAATGCTTCTTGGATCGAAACCTTCATCCTCGACCGCAATGACGCGTTTATCTCCCTTTTCACCAATGACGATGCGCGTATTTCCCCACGAGAAATTGTCTTGATTCCAGAAAGAGTAGAGCGGTAATACGAAACTGTAGATTGGGAAGGCAATGATGTAGATTATCATCCATCCAATGTGCTGCCACTGGCGTTTTATGATGAAAATAATTGCCTGCAAACCGTAAACACCAGCAATGATCGCAATCGAGATAATCGGGAATTGTCCGCTATTGGTTGCAGCGAGATAAATAATGTAGACCAAGTAAGCGCAGGTTGCTGGGAGGATAATCGTTCCGAAAAGGTCAATAAACACTACAAATCTCATACTAAAGCAGCAGAAGCCGCACAAGTCTGATAAGAACATTAATTCTGCTAGATTGTGGATTGTAGAGTTGATCCAGCGACGTCTCTGGGAGAGCAAAACGCTCCAGGTTTCTGGAGCTGCAGTGCTTGCGTATGCGTCCGGGATGAATTTGTACCTCATGTTCGGGAAATGTTTGGTCATTAACGTTGTGAGGTATCGATCTTCTCCAAGTGCCAAAAGATTCTTTTTGTGCAGTGTATCAACGTCTATATCAGAATATTCGCTAAGAACCTTATCCGAAATAATCAATGGGCGACCTTTATCGGCAGTGCGAAGACGATACATGCAAAAGCTAAGAGAAGTTAGTTAACCCAACACCATCAACAAGGAAGAGAAGAAGATATCTAGCATACCATCCAGGAAGACAAGTAACGCTGCCAAACAAAGACTCGAAAGCCTTTGCTAGATGATGGGAAATATAATACTCGTAAACTTGAATCATTGTCCACCAACTGCGCTCTTCATTCTCCAAACTAGTTTCACCACAGATACCAGCAATTTTCGAATCATTCGCGCAGCTCGCGACGAGTCGGTTCAACGAATCCTCTTTCACACTTGTGTCAGCGTCAACCATGAGGAGATACTCGTAAAGCTCAGGATCAACTCCGATAACGTTGTTGATTTGGTGGAACATTTCTAGCTCGAGCGGCGACATTGCTGAACGATGGTGGACCCGGTTTAGGAAGCTGAGAATTAAAACTTGGGAGTCACGCTTTCCCCGATTCCCTGGCTTGGACTTGGCTTGTTCCGACTCTTTTCCAACCTTGACAACGACAATGTAAGGCACAACGTTGCCTTCAAATTCATAGAGACCAGAATACACCTTGCCATAGTTAAGTTGATCGCTTCCCACGCCCACAGATTTGAATGGAAGGGCGGGAGGGTCGATCTTTGGATCGACACCCAATATATCCAGCACAATTTTCGGGGTTGGTCGATCATTACCCCCTCCAACGATCATACCATCACATATCACAAAAATCAGTTTTCGTTTATTGTCATATTGGAGAGCCGTGAGGGAGTCAAGGCCTTTCCGTAGTTGATCTTCTCCCTCAGTGTACGCAGGCACCTGACAAATAACAAACTTATCTTGCATCGAAGGTCGTCGTTTGGTACCAAGTTGGAGCGCAGCAAAGAATTTGATAAGAATAACACTAGCCAGTACGCATGTGAATGCAAGCAGGATATAATTGTTCACTTGACATCTCGGGGTCTTTCGGAAATCGGTTTTGCCAACATAAAACTGATGCCTTAAACACCAATAGCTGTTCTGGAAGTCAATGTTACTCTCCCACTTGTCGCTGATGTCCGAACCTGGGTTATTCAAGAATAGCTGGGAGACTTTCTCTGGGAGGAAATCGTAGGATGGGAGATTGTTCATCAGTTTAAGGGTGTAGAAATAGTCCGTTAGGTCAAAGACTTCATTGCCGAGTACGGCCCATTGTCGTTGGTCCTCGTCTGCTTGTTTACGTAATTCGCCCTTGTCCCAAACTACGTCTCCCTTAAAATATTCCTTCATTCTCGGCAGGAATACTTTGGCATACCAATTGATATCGTGCTTTTTGGACTTGGGGTCACGATCGTTTAAAGGGCCGGAGGCGTGAAGAGCATTTGAATATAGAGTGGCGCTGGTGTCATTGTGTTGAAGCTGAATATTTTCGGATATGTCAAAACCACGACATGCCACAGTAAGTGGAATGGGGAAGTAAGCATCCATATTTTTGCCGCGGAAAGGTTCCATTGCACTCCTGGAAGTATCTTTTGATCCGGCGTGTGAAATTTTCCAAAACTTGCTGATGTCGTACACAACCCCGTGGATACTCACGTAGTAGTCATTATCTCCTTGATGATAACTCACTTCTTTCTGCGACCAGACTTTATCTTTATTGGGGCAAAGTAAATTTCCAAAACCGATAATCCAAAAAACCATTGTGGCGTTTAGCAGAAGGATTAAAACAAAGAGGGTAACCTTTTCTCTCCAGGCCATTCGAACATCAGGGCGCTTCATACGGCCAATGTACCGAAGGACAAATGAAGGAATCCAGAAGGTTAGCGCCCAAGCGAAGCCTGCCCAGGCACGACGACTCCACGGAATTTTCTTGTGCTCTATCTTTTTGGGGTCACCAAATTCGGGATCAATTTGACCAGTGAATGTGCCAAGATCTTGATCGTAGTATTGGGCATCGTGTTTTCTGTCATCCCCTTTTGGGCCAAGGCCGTAGTCTCCAGGTGTGGGTTGGCCAGGCTGGCCAACAGTAGGCGCGACGGAACGAGCTCGCCCCAAAACACTTCGAGACATGGTTGCCACGCTTTGTCTATTCATAAGATTTTCGCGACTGCCGCCAAAAGTTGGCTCTGGCTGGAAAAAGCCGCTGGCATTCGGTGGTGGTGTTGGAGAATATCCACTCTCAAAGGGAGTCATCACAGGATTGAACGGGTCCTGTGGGATATCCTGTGGTTTCAAATCTAGCATTGTTTCAGCCTCCCACCATGCATTTTCTCTCATCCAGATTCTTTCGTTGCCGACAACCACATCACCATTGCTCCACCCTCTTTCAAGAACCCAGTTCTCCACTCCATCCTTTCCTTCTTGGCATCCAAGTCGAGAATACCTTGTAACGAATTCCTCTACATCAAAATCTGCTGTGAAGTCAAGATGTTTGTTCCGACGGTTGGCCCACTCTGGAAGCCTCCAGGCGCGAAGTTGGCGAGAAACAGTCCCGGCAGACCATGAGGACGTAACGGACGGTAACGAGGCCAAGGTAGCAGGCGAGTCGTCAGTGGGGTGGATTGCTAGGTGATACCAAACTCTGCTGCTTCCTAGAGTATTGGTGAGATCGAAACGGCCCTTCTTGCCAAGATTAATGCCTTGGTTTTCAACCGGATATAAAATCTGCCGAAGAAAAGCACCAGTTTCAAGTTCCAATGCGACTTTCTCCAAAACACCTTCTTTTCGGTCATGTTCGTGTTCTCGTTCCCGGCTGGCAGCGCTTCCCGGAACCCCCATATCGGCCTCAACTTCAGCGATTGCATTGTGCATTTCCTTGATCACAGAATGTCCCGGAGCAGCAACCTCAATTCCATCCTCCTTCATTTCGGCATTAATGCCAAGTGAGTCGTCGAAGACCCCCCTAAGGGCGATGGCCTTTCCCAAGGCTGGATCTGGAACCTCGACAACTGTGATACCAACAGTGTCACTCGATTCCTCATCAGTCCAAGGGGTCCGTTGGCCAGGTCCACCATCACTGGAGCCGCTATCCTGGGTGTTATGAAGCTCATTAAATATAGCCTCGTTAGCCTTAGATATCACCCAGTCAACCAAAGCTTCGTAGATACCAGCGATCAGGATGGTGCGGTCATCTGTGGAGCACTTGTGTAAAAGCACATCAGGGTCAATGTTTAGCAATCCTCCAACATCTTCGCAAATTTCCTCGAGTTCCTCCTGGTCAACCAAGAAGCCCAGGGAATTACCAAGTTTCAGTAGAGCGGCGAGTATAGTGATAAGACTTCTGTGTGCAGCGCCCTTGATACCAATAGCCTTGAGGGCGGCTCTGAAATCTTCTGCGGAAGCTGCATCATCGGCCGTGGGTAGATATGCTGGTGGGTTGAAGGTGTTCGATTTATTCAAGAGGGAATATGTAGATGCATCCTTAAGGCTGAGAAACTCTCTTTCCGCCGGGGTTGAGGCAGACGTAAGTAGATAATAAAAAACATCGAAAGCACGGTAGCCAGTCTCAGCAGGAATATTAACGAAGCCACCAGCAACATCGAGGCCGGCCGTGGATAAGGCCAATGATACTCCTGTTATGTTGCCAGTGAGCGTGAGGGTATAAGATACAGCGAGTGCGGAATAACGAGACTGCGAAGGGTTATAAGGCGTAACCTGAGAAACGAAAGGTCTAAGGACAGAGAGCGCTGTGTAGGTAACCGATGGAGTCGACAACGGTAGCGCAGCTAAGAATGGCGCAAGAAGCGAAGGCGTAGATTGGTGAGAGGAGCTATCAAACCAACGGTCAGCATGGATTCACGATATACGGATGCTTCTTTCGTCAAGGGGAACGGGATGGGTGGTTCTAACCATAACACGATACACCCATCTTCAGCTCTTCTCCGGGCATGCTCCCACGCCCGTCTTGCGAGTTCTACATCCACTGTTCCTCCCACTTCGCCATTAGACCCAGGACTTGCGGCTGTAAGCCATGTGTTAACCGTTAGACTGGTACCCGAATCGAGCTGATATGATTGTCCCGAGGAGTATATGGTGTGTAAAGCGTTGAGGAGGGTGGTTGTAGAAACCTGCGCCGCTTGTGGTCCAGTCAAGCGAGGGCCCAGGGCGGCAGAAGACGTCGTCGAGTAAACAGAGTACCGGTTCGCCATAGTTGTTTTGCAGATGGATATCTCAGATGGGAGCAAGGCGCGGCAAACACTCGGAGGAAGCTGTTGCTAACGACAAATTGGTGAAGAAAAAGGGATCGTTTCCCCGCCCATCCAACACTGGGTATGGGGCGTCTCCGGCCCTTTAGGGGGCCAAGTGAAGACGAGGGGAACCCGTTCTACTCGAAAGATCGTGAGCCTTACTTGTAATCTTGTCACCAAATTGGCTAAAATCACAATCGGGGGAGCTATGAGAATCCGGCTTTGAGAGAGGGAGAGAGTATTATGGTTGGAAATAGTGAGTAGCGAAGGACGAGGACAATATGTCCGAATGAATGTGAAGCGAGTAACCCCTTGCTAACAAGGCTACACGAAAGGAATAGCAGAAGGAAAACAAACGACAGTCGAGTAGGAGACACAGATGAAGCCGTGAGGTTGGTCGAAAAGACCTGCAGCGAAAGTGAGACTGGTGTTGGCGTTGGCGGAGGATAAACAGTGGCGGCTGTTCTGTACGGTACGGTATCGTAGAGAAAGTATTCACAGTACCATTTACAGTATCAGGTATTACACAGCGAACCGACAGAGTGCTGCAGAAATGGCCCACATAATTGGAGCACCCATCAATTAGCTTGGTGCATTGTAGCAATTTTTGCTTTGTTCTTTAAAAAGTGATGGGCGTGAAATCTAAGCAACGAAGATACAGCGGGCCCCCACCAAATGATCGCCCCCAAGGATTCAGACAGGTGTTGAGTCCTAGTTCAGCAAGAATCAACAGCAGAAGCAGTAGTAACAAAATAGAGGATAGATGACTGGGGTACGGAAGTCTCTGTAACCGGGGCAGACCACTCAACACACCATGGTGTCTCAACGAGCCTCCAAGTCTGTGTTGCCCTTCTTCTATCATCTCTAGCCTTGTTTACGGCTTGCCTCCCTAGCTTCCCGCCCTTGTTGTATTAGAATGACGCCTAGAGAACAAATCGGCGAAACAAAACTCGCCCCCGGGTTTCAAGAGCGATCTCCACTACCAATCGCCAGTCTCCTTTCCCAGCCAGCGTGTCCACTCGGCGGTAGCCCCCAAAAAAACAGGCCGGCTTTGTTGCCAGAAAGCCAATTGTCTCTCAACCTCGACACTGGTGTCTCGCTAGGACACTGAGCAGAAAGACAATATTCAGCTAACAAACCCGTCGATCGTGATGGGCTTGCCGTTGTCTATCCGAATCAATGCGATGAGATATTACGTCTTGTCTTGTACTGTATCAATACTTTCTGTACGAGCCAGAAACAAACAAGGGTAAATGGAAAAATGCATTTCATCTTCTGGTCGTAGCTGGGGTTGGATTCCAGAAAAAAAAGAAAGTTAATTCGCTGCAATTAAACTCTGCTGCGAAATTTCTTTCTCCTTTTGACTCGAAATTACTATTTAAAGCGCTCCCTCTCGCTTCGTCGCACTGGCCTGCTTACTCCCAATGTCGCATGCAAGCCGGCGAGCAAGCGCGAAAATGAACAAAGCTCGCCATCAGACAAGTCAAAAGGACTTTGATATCGGATATCTATGGGTTGGGGCGTTTCGCCACAGGCCAGGAGAAGCCGTTTTCGAAGCATCATGATGTAGTAGTTTACGGAGAAGCATCCAGAGTTTTGGGCTCGCAGGTCGAACCTAAAATAAATTTTCTGAAAGGGGAAAAAAAAACAACAAAAAGCAAAACAAAACCAATCGTTCGTGCATAACCTTGCATCTAAAAAATGGACATCGAAGAAAGCTGAGGTTCAATGATATACCCTTGAAGCCAGCTACCCGCCCCCAGCTGTTGCACATGCATTTGTGGTTGTCTACGATGAAGAAAGAATCCTGATTTTGGGGAAGACTCGAGCACATTGTGTCTGAAACATCAGGTGTGGGAGCAAACCCACCTCATGCTTGGCCTTCTAGAGACTTCCAAAGACATTCCCGATAAGAGAGGATTGGCATAGAGGCATGGCAACTGGGGACATATCATAAGATATTCTCAGGCGTGGGGAAGGAAGGTTTTGCATCATTGATTTCTTTCACTGCGACCAGATGTATGTACTGTACAACCTTTCTCATGATTTTCTGACCACACCAGGCTATGGAGTGAAATCTTTCTGCCTGACTTCCCTACTAGAGTCCCAGTTCTACAGACTACTGCTGATATATTCAAGCAAGCATCGTGGATCTGGTCGGAAAAGTCTCAGTTGGAGTCCCCACCAGAGGACGATGCCGAGCCAAAAAGTGGCAAAGGCATGGTTGGTCGCATGTATCAAGTGTGCGATCGCCCACACCTGACCCTACCCTGCTTGACAGCATGTCTTACCACCGTCACTCGGCCTGCACATGTTAATGGAGTAGGTAGGCAGTTCGCAGGATTTGTCGATATCCCACAGCAATCAACCCGTAAGTAAAAGTTAAAAGTTTCAGCTGAAATAAATCCTTTTACCACAGTGCAGATTTCCCCCTAACTTTCTTTGTACTTTCTTATTAAGTCGCAATGAGGTAAAATATATTTCCAGTACAAGAAGGGGGTCGCAATTTTATTTTATATTTTATATTTTATTTTATTTTTATCTCCCTGTTGGTTGTTCTGTCGTGCTCTAGACTCGCCTAAAATAGATTTGGAGTTGCCACTTGTCTTGGATCAAGAAGACCAAAGCTTGGACGAGACGAGACAGGAGCACTGAAGCACGGCACACCTGGACACCTTGGCCTGTCAATTCATTAGAGGAAAATCTTTTGCGCAGGCGAATCCCAGCTGCGGCTTTGCCAGTTGGCCCCAGCGAGGAGATTTTTTTAGCGCAAGTCATCGTCTCGACGCCGTTCACAGGGCAATGATCATACTCAGTGAGAAGGGCAAGGGAAAGAAAACTAAACTTGGGAGAAGTTTTCTGCGGGAGGATGGTAATAATGAGCCTGTAACGTATGGAAACACGCGTACCGTATTTCACTCAATGGTTAAGACGAAATACACCGAATACGAAGCCCTGAAAGTATACATCTTTCCCTTTTGGGCCGTTGTAGTGGAATCTTTCTCTTTGGCTGCAATTTCAACTCGCTCACTCACTCACTCACTCACCTACTCGCTGGCCCATTTCCATCCGGCAACCCTTCTTTGAACTTCATCTCTAACCCTCGTCCTCCGGGAGATATTGCCCTTTGTGCCACTCGTTCGCTCATTTGCTCCTCTATTCGCATCTCTTGCCTTTGTTTTCTTTTTTCCTGCTTTAGGGCAGCTCCACAACATCTAGATTTGATACCATCGTTCATTCACTTTGGAGGTCGAGTCGGAGAAATCTCGCTGCTGGATCGTTTGACATTTCGTCTACTATTTATTCGTTGCGAGGCTGAAAGGGGCAGATTAATCATTTTTGGTTTACCGAGTATCTTGTTCCCTGGGTTTCGTTGCCTGTTGACGGACCTTCTTGTGCCTCTCGTCAAATCTTCCTAATGTCTGAGTACGACGCCAATCGTTAAGAGAATATTCCGCCTTTATAAACCGGTACAAAACAACCGCCTACAGTCGTTATCGCTTGGTTGAACCCTTTTTTTTCCAGCTCAAGCGGCCTTCGTGCCCAAATACTTGACTTTGAGCATGGCCCTCCACTCATTGACCGGGACGGGATCGGCTCCCTCCCATGCGCAGTCCTCTTTGCCGTCGCTTCCCGCCCACCTTCAATCGGACACCCATCTCACGGCTCATCTGGCGAGCAGGTAAGGATCTTTTTCACCAACCCAGACTTCATGACAGTTCTAACCGTTTTTGTCTTCTCGTTTCTGGCTTGTAGATTTCATGTATCTCTACCTACAGCGCGGCTATCTTCACAAGCATTGATATGCCTTAACACCTACACATCTTCAACCCGGGGTCCAGATGGACAAAAGGAAGGGAGTGCAATGGGGGAAGCAGACGACCTGGCTAGGCGAGCTTGGGCTCGTTTGGGAGGAAGAGGAGAAAACCAGGCCGTAATTTTCCTGTGAGTCCCCACAATGAGGAAAATAATCCATTTTTTGAAAACTATATAAGGAATGCTAGATTTTTATACTAACTGCCTTTAGGGGAGAAACTGGCTCCGGGAAGACAACTGTTCGCTCTCATCTTCTTTCTTCCTTCCTTTCATTATCATCCACTCCTCTTTCAGCGAAACTCTCCCTTGCCGCCTTCGTTTTCGACACGTTGACAACTACCAAATCAGTTACTACCCCCACTGCGTCAAAGGCTGGTCTGTTTTTCGAGCTTCAATATGATGCTTCGTCAACCATCAATCCAACTTTGATTGGTGGTAAGCTTTTGGATCACAGGCTGGAAAGAAGCCGTATTGCATCCGTTCCCACTGGTGAACGAAGTTTTCATGTGCTATATTACCTCCTTGCAGGAACCAGCGCCGCTGAAAAAGCGCATCTGGGCTTGGACAGCTCAGTCGATATCCGCCCCGGTGGAGGCTCTGGCAACCGTTCATCCGGTACAATCTCTCATAAAAGGTGGCGGTATCTTGGTCATCCGACACAACTGAAGGTCGGGATTAATGACACGGAAGGTTTCCAACAATTCAAAACTGCTCTACGCAAATTGGAGTTCCCTCGGAGTGAAATCGCTGAGATATGCCAGATCCTCGCGTGTATCTTACATATCGGGCAACTGGAATTTACGACTGGCCAATCGACTACAACAGGCCCAGAGGAGAGTGGAGGGTACTCACATGAAGGTGGTGAAACGGTTACCATTGTCAAGAACAAGGACATTTTAGCAATTGTTGCTGCTTTCCTCGGATTGAGCGTGGATGACCTCGAGACCAGCCTTGGTTATAAAACGAAAACAATTCATCGGGAACGTGTGACCGTTATGCTCGATCCTAAAGGAGCGCGGGGTAATGCTGATGATCTTGCCCGGACCCTTTACTCTCTCTTGGTTGCCTATGTAATCGAAAACATAAACCAGCGCGTATGTGCTGCGGAGGACGCGGTAGCCAATACAATTTCAATCATTGACTTCCCCGGCTTTTCTCAAGCGTCCGCAACGGGGTCAACATTGGACCAGCTTTTGAATAATGCTGCTACTGAGTCACTTTATAACTACTGTTTGCGAAGCTTCTTCGAACGCAGAGCAGATATGCTCGAAACCGAAGAGGTTAGCGTTCCTTCAACCAGCTATTTCGATAACTCGGATGCTGTTAAAGGCCTGCTGAAACAGGGCAATGGACTTCTAACAATCCTGGATGACCAAACGAAACGCGGCCGATCCGATATGCAATTTCTCGAGAGTTTGAGAAAACGATTTGCGAACAAAAATCCGGCTATTTCCGTTGGGAGCGCGACGGCTACCCTTCCTGGCAGCAACTTCGCTTCAAAAAACCAGTCCGCTACTTTTACCGTTAGACACTTCGCAGGAGAAGTCGATTATCCTGTCCAGGGTCTAGTTGAAGAAAATAGCGACTTGGTTTCTGGGGATTTAATGAACCTCATCACCTCCTCCAGGAGCTCTTTCGTGCGGGACCTCTTCGGCCAAGAAGCACTCCAAACTATCCGCCACCCTAAAGAAAAATCGGCTATCATGCAAGCCCAAGTCAGCTCGAAGCCTCTTAGAATGCCAAGTATGGCAAGACGGAAAATGGATAGACCCGCCCGGCTTACTGCTCGCGCGTCTCAAGCCGATAATGAAGATGACGAGGACATTGCTGGTAGTACGAGTTCTGCGTCTGGATCCAAAAAGCGCAAGCAAGGAGGCCCAGCAAATGGACCTAGCCAGGGTGCTGCTGCTCAATTCCTTGTCTCTTTGGACAATATCAATAAATCTCTGGCTGCAGGCAACGTGAATCCCTATTTTGTATTTTGCCTGAAACCCAACGATCGTCGAATTGCGAATCAATTCGATAGCAAATGCGTGCGAACACAAGTACAAACCTTTGGGATTGCAGAGATCAGTCAGCGGCTTCGAAATGCAGATTTTAGTGTATTCCTTCCCTTCAGTGAATTCCTCGGCCTGTCAGATGCAGAATCGATCATCGTCGGCAGCGAGCAAGAAAAATGCCAATTGGTGGTTGACGAAAGAAGATGGCCAGGAAACGAAGCACGAGTTGGAAGCACTGGAGTCTTTTTAAGCGAGAGATGCTGGGCGGACATCGCAAGGATTGGTGAACGAGTTGTCCCTAGCTATAGCGGGGATGGCACGGATGATGGCAGAGATGGGATGCTCGGGGTTGGCCCCAAAGGCCCATATGGAGACTCGAAAGTCCGTCTCCTTAACTCGCCCGACATATCTCCGTCGCCTGGCGCCTATATATACGGAGACGAAACCAAGCAGGGATTCTATGGGGGCCGTGACATCGATGGCCGCTCTGACGCGGGAGCATCGGCCTTTAATTCCGGCGATATGTTCAAGAATTTGGAGACTCGAGAGCAAATGGCCGAGAAAGGTAACGAGAAAAAAATGGAAGAAGTCGATGATGTTGTCGTTTCTAGCAGCCGTAAACGGTGGTTAGCTATCGTTTATTTGCTTACCTTCTACATCCCTGATTTTGCTATCAAGTTCATTGGACGAATGAAGCGCAAGGACGTGCGTATTGCTTGGCGGGAAAAGTTTGCGATTAACCTCCTGATTTGGTTTAGTTGTGCTTTTGCTGTCTTCTTCATCATCGGCTTTCCCCAACTAATCTGCCCGAAGCAATATGTCTTTTCACCCGATGAACTGTCGGCCCGCGACGGAAAAAAGAATGATGCCTATATAGCTATTCGGGGAGAGGTATTCGATTTGGGCGCTTTCATACCCTCACACTATCCGAAAATTGTTCCTCGGAAGTCACTGGAAAAGTATGCCGGCCTGGATGCTACAAAACTCTTCCCTGTGCAAGTTAGCGCTCTCTGTAATGGCGTTGATGGCAGCATCGATCCATCCGTCCCCCTCGATTTTACATCTACCAATAGATCGGGCTCCGTCAAAGTTTCGTCAGACGATGATCCAAACGCTAAATACCATGACTTCAGAGCTTTCACGGATGATTATAGGCCGGACTGGTATTGGAATCAAATGAGGAAGTTGAGAGCAAACTACAAGAAAGGATATGTTGGCTACTCTCCACAATATTTGAAGACACTGGTTGATAAGGATCAGTCAATTGCAGTCCTTGACGGATATGTGTACGACTTGACAAACTATGTCATAGGCGGCCGTCACCCAAAGGCGCCTCCTGGTCAAGATCCACCAAAGGACGTCAATCTCAACTTCATGGATCCACTTGTTGTCGATTTATTTCAACAGAGACCTGGGCAGGATGTCACGGAATTATTCAACAGACTTCCTCTTGGAAACCGAGAGCGTGCCATGAGAACCTGCTTGACTAATTTGTTTCAGGTTGGGAAGCTGGACACTAGAAGCTCTATCCAATGCCAA
Source organism: Emergomyces orientalis (assembly GCA_002110485.1). Lineage (NCBI taxonomy): Eukaryota > Fungi > Ascomycota > Eurotiomycetes > Onygenales > Ajellomycetaceae > Emergomyces > Emergomyces orientalis. The sequence goes on from MOWL01000008.1 coordinate 49,260, forward strand.
TTCGCTCAATACTTCATCCTCGCGATATCACTCCTCTTAGTCACCATCATCGGCTTCAAGTTCTTCGCCGCACTGCAATTTGGAAAGAAGAATCTACCAGAAAATCTTGATAAATTCATTATCTGCCAAGTTCCAGCATACACTGAAGATGAAGAGTCTTTGCGTCGAGCCATCGACTCAATGGCTCGAATGAAATATGACGACAAACGGAAATTACTTGTTGTTATTTGCGATGGTATGATCATTGGTCAAGGAAACGATCGGCCCACGCCCCGGATTGTCCTAGACATTCTCGGTGTTTCTGAGACTGTAGACCCGGAACCGTTAAGCTTCGAAAGTTTGGGAGAAGGTATGAAACAGCACAACATGGGTAAAGTCTACTCTGGATTATATGAGGTTCAAGGTCATATTGTACCGTTCTTGGTTGTTGTTAAGGTTGGTAAACCTTCCGAGGTATCTCGCCCTGGAAACCGTGGCAAGAGAGATTCGCAATTGCTCCTAATGCGTTTCTTAAACCGTGTCCATTACAACCATCCAATGAGCCCCCTTGAGCTTGAAATACATCACCAAATTCGCAACATCATCGGTGTCAACCCCACGTTCTACGAATTCATATTTCAAGTGGACGCGGATACCATGGTCGCTCCGGACGCTGCCACTCGAATGGTTGCATCTTTCCTCCAGGATACACGCATTATCGGTCTTTGTGGAGAAACAGGACTCAACAATGCCAAATCCTCCATAATAACCATGATCCAGGTTTACGAATACTACATCTCTCATAATTTGACGAAAGCGTTCGAGAGTCTTTTCGGGTCAGTGACGTGTTTACCTGGTTGCTTTACAATGTATCGTATTCGAGCCGCAGACACAGGAAAACCTCTTTTCGTTAGCCGAGAAGTTGTGGAGGCCTATTCAGAAATACGTGTTGACACCCTGCACATGAAAAATCTTCTCCACTTGGGTGAGGATCGTTATCTTACCACACTTCTTTTGAAGCACCACTCGAAATACAAGACGAAGTTCATCTTCAATGCCCATGCCTGGACTGTCGCACCCGATAGCTGGGCCGTGTTCATGTCTCAGCGCCGGAGATGGATTAACTCCACTGTTCACAATCTCATAGAGCTCATTCCTCTACAGCAGCTTTGCGGATTTTGTTGTTTCAGCATGAGGTTCGTCGTCTTCGTCGATCTTTTGAGTACGGTTATCCAGCCCGTAACGGTGGCGTATGTCATATATCTCATCGTCCTAATCGCCATCAACCCGTCACTCATTCCAATCACGGCATTTATTTTGCTTGGTGCTATCTATGGTCTACAAGCCATTATTTTCATCCTTCGACGCAAATGGGAAATGGTTGGCTGGATGATCATTTATATCTTAGCTATGCCTGTTTTCTCACTTGGCCTCCCACTCTACTCTTTCTGGCATATGGATGACTTCACCTGGGGTAACACCCGTATCGTCACGGGAGAGAAGGGCCGTAAGGTTGTTATCTCAGACGAGGGCAAATTTGACCCCGCATCAATACCCAAAAAGAAGTGGGAAGACTACCAGGTCGAGCTTTGGGAAGCGCAAACACAACTAGACGATCGTTCCGAGGTTTCTGGATTCTCATATGGCACTCGATCATACCACCCCCCTGCGTCTGAATATGGGTTCGCTCCCTCACGACCCGTTTCTCAAATCGAACTTAATCGTTTCGCCGGGTCCCGCATGTCCCTCGCTCCTTCGGAGATGTTGGGCCATGGTCCTGAAATGGAGATGGTAGACCTCACAGGACTTCCAAGTGACGATTCGCTGCTTGCGGAGATCCGTGATATCCTTCGTACTGCGGATCTGATGACTGTTACGAAGAAAAGTGTCAAGGTGGAACTTGAGCGGAGGTTTAATACCAATCTCGATGCCAAACGGCAGTATATTAACTCTGGTAAATTATTTTACTCCCACGTCTGATACCAAACATCTCCCTTTTTTAATTAAAGAGTACTCTTCATTTTTTGCTAACGTCTTGGATTCAACAGCCACCGAAGCCGTTCTTTCTGGACAACTCTAAACACTGTAACTCATCTCTCATCAATCATTTGCCCGGAGTTTCTAATGAATTCTTCTTCTACCTACCGTCTAATCCTTCATATACGTTTGTTTCTTTCTTTATATTTTCCATTCAGTATATTGTGAGCGCATTTCATGGGTTGATAAGTTACCTATGTTTCTCTTCTAGCGATTGATTTTTTATTGAGGTTTTTTATTTTTTTTAATCAAGCACAACAACCTCAAAAAGGAATATGAGCTTTATAAAGCTTTATTTAATTATTTTGCAAATTTCCTTTTTGGTTCTTCAGGATATCTGTACTTCTGTTTTAATCGTATATATATGTGTATCAGGGGCTCATTTTGGTTCATATCTTTTGTCCTTTACCTGCTGTCTGCCATTCTTGCCCTTTTGGAATGATCTGAAAACGCGAAGTCCTTACACTTTTGTTTGTTCTAATAATTTAGAAACAGTTTTGTTCTCAATTGCTTCTTGTGTGTCTTTTCTAAATTATTTGTTAGTATTGCTTTGACTCGTTCTTTCTCGTTCTGCATTTTTACTGAGGTTTTCTATGTTTTTTCACCTTCTAGTTTTTGATTCTTGGATCTTTTTGTCCATATGTACACACTCTTTCGATTAATGATATATATTAATATAGAATTGCCATTCATCTCTTCCGTACTCTGGGCTTATTTCTTTCTTAATTTATGCTTATAAGAACCATCGTCTTGTTATAAGAGAAGGCAGAATATTTCTGTTTGTAATTTTGAAAGCGTTTTTCTTATCCGCTCTCTCCCGAACAGGTTTTACAACGCAGAATCAATGCTGAGATCATTTCATTTGGCCTCCCGAGACCCGAAATTTTCTGATATCAGGTGCTGCCTTTGCTAATGGGGAAAATCGGCAGTATCTGGAAGGAGAGCTTCACACCAAGGATCATAATTTTGTATGGTGATATAGCGAAATGTATGGCCGTTTCTTCACCAGGTCACTCGAAATCGCAAGCTGCAAACAACACGGCGTAGCGTACCCACCCATCCAAGGTACGTCAGAGTTATTAAATATCTGCCTCCAAGCATCTGCAAAAACATGTTCCGCTTCGCGCCATTCTTCTCTTCGTTCGCGGAAGGGGCGGGTCTCATCTGAGCATCGGGGCAATTGTGCGCAGTGGAGAGTCGCGAAGCCGTTCTCTCCCGCACAAACTCAGTTCGCCGCATGTTGATGGCACGGATGCTGCTGTGTTCTTCTGTTCTTCGAGCTCGTTGTGCCAGGAGCGCGGCCAACCATCACGGTGGCTGTGGAGGAAGACGATGGTAGATAGTATATCTCAATTGTAGATAGGAGGCAGGCGTTGTTTTCGTCCCTTGGGGGGGAGGGGTGACGTGTTGCCAACTGATATGTCGTTTTGTGATTTTATAGCCTTTGAAAACTGAGAGTGGGATAGCACAGTTAAATTCGTTACGACGCATCCAGTGTCTTCGTGCCGCAATTTAGCTATGACTAAAACACGACCAGGTATGGTTGGACAATTGCCTTCAACAGAATCTGATGGAGGAGGAGGGCGAGCAGAAGTTGCGCAGAAGGGCCCTGGGTTTCCGTTCGCATTTGCTCTCCCCTGGCGGGGCCCATGAAGGATGAACCGGTTTTCGGCTGTTCGCTCAAATCTTCGTGCTCACCGAGTATTTATATGTCTCGTTACTATCATCAACCTGTCCGCCGCAATCCTGTGGCAAGGGAGAGGAAAAGTATTGGAACTGATCCCATTGCAATTGGGTGGAGTTCCATTGAATTTTAAATGATACCATAGCTGATAGAGGAAGATAATTGCGGCAAAAAGGCGAGGAATAGTGTCCATCGCTTTGAATCTTATACCCTTGGAACATAAAAGAGAAAGGATAAAGCTGCCTTTTCCCATCTCCAAAGCTAAAGCATTTCGTATTGCCATCACTTGCACCTACACGCTCCTGATCTTAAAGGGTAACGACCAGGCATTGACCTGAAATTCCTCAGGCGGATATTAATGCAGGGGATGTCTGACAAGGGTTGTCATTTGTCGAGCATCATCTTCAGCAACCAACAAGCATTGTCGCCGCTCCTCGCGCGAAGCGAAAGATCGCCAGGACCCAAAAGTGAAGAGAAATGAAAATTAGCATTGCAACCCCCTATATGGCGCGTTTACTTTTCGAACGGACCAGTTAGGCGCTTAAATGTCAATATTATTGGTGGAATAGAGCGGCTATTCGCTGATCGTTGCGGACTTTGTCAAGCCTGCCGGAACCTAATCTGGAATTTCAACAAGATTCCATGGTTCGGGAGAGTTATATGGGGAAGGGAGCACGTCCATATATGTACAGTACATCTATCTATGGCTGAATCAGAATTTTCCCAGGTTAAGAAGCTGGCCCCCGAATCGGAATAACACAAAAATGCCTTTGTTCAATACTTGTCAGCTAAAATGTGTTGAACGATTAGTTGGTAATCCCCTCGGGATGAAGAGCGATGGCGTTTTATCAATGACATTCCAGGACAAACATTATTGAAATGTCGATGCTCTAGGCTTTTAAAAACCTTAAACTATTTCTGCCCTCTCGACGCAATGAGATTCAACCGAGGATGCAACGTTGGGGTACATGCTTCAAAAATTGAAGTTTTCTACAACCTTCCCACCCTCTTTGCTCACAACCTGAGTGCGGCTTAAGCTGTTTATTTTTTGGTAGATATATCAAGTAGAGTGCAATAAACCTTGGATGGCTGTTCCTTAGCAGTACGATTTTTTATCACATATACGGCGAGAAGACTTTGAAATTTGTATTATTTCCGGTTATTTTGTCCTTGAAAATACCAACACTAGTATGCCTTTTCAAGATAATGGGGTGGCATTTATCCTTCAGAAGGACGTGTACTTTCCAAGGTTATCCCGAAGCTGGATTCACGTAAATACGTGGCTACCCCAACGATTCCAAATCAAAAGAAATATTTGTAAACGGGCGACCTTTCTTCCAGGGGTCTGATGACGAAGAAAGCCAATTTAGGAGGTGCATGCCAGTATCTCTCCTCTAGGAAAAAGAAGCGAGGCCATCGCCAATATAAATATTCAAGTTTTGCGTCTTGACTCTGAACATGACCTTGGTTCACGTGTCATAACTAAATTACAGGAATGAGAGGAACGGGTTTGTGGCCAGCGAGTTTGCTGTCGGTATCCGGGCCTGGTCAAGAATTGAAAGAGCAAAGCTTATGGTTCAGCAGAATTAACCGTAGAGCAGTGTCCGGGATGCAAAGTAGATCAAAAGGGCATTGGAGGAAGACTTCACAAAGTAGGAAGTGTGAAAGATAACTGTGGGAGTTAACATGGTGGAATATCAACGGAAACTGCGCCAGCCATGCACTTTGACCTGTACAAAACTTAGGGTGCACGATTTTATCCATCACCTGGAGCAAAATCTTCAGCCTCATACTATTCACCAAGGAAAGAACCGAACAGCGAAAATATGTTTAATGCAGTGGTACAAACGGGACACATTCCACACGCCGTCATATTTTCCCCTTCTAACCTAAACCCTGATGGCTTGCTTTCTCCTTGTTTCGTTAAATGTTGTCGTTAGGGTTAACTATGTGGTCACGTGAAATTTCACCCATATCGAACAGTCATTATTGCAAGGATTTGATCAACCATGATTAGAACCCGATTTCGTAGTACTATTGTTGTTAATATTGAAAAGCATAACCATTGGGTGGAAATTGTCACCTAGCGGCGGACGAAGCGAGTAAACCACCCAATGCCACTCGCTATCTTCCACACACACAGCCTTCTACGCGCCGCCTTCATAAGCTGCATTGCCACGAACTTGAAAGCATTTCTGCACGTTTCTTTTTCCGAAGTCTTCCAATCCCTTCTTATGAATGCTTGGGTGACGCCAATTAATGACAAGGCAGAAAGGCAACCGGAAAAGAGGGGAAGGCGGAAGGCGGGGGAATGGTGTAGAAAGATGTGGAGAGTTGTTATTTGCGGTCCTCTTCGAATACAAGGGGGATCAGGCTGCGGCTACGACGCTGCTAATTATGTTGACTTAAAAGCCAGGAGTTCCTAGGCATTTATATATGTCTGCTCAAATAACCTGTGAATCACGCTACCAGCGCGCGCACCCGTCTTGTGACTGTTTATTAGTTGGCTCATGACATTCTGTTGTTTGTCATGAATAATCGAGAATTATATCGCGTATACTACCCACTATACCAAAGTCGCACGGTTCCATTGAATGCCATCACCAACTGCGATTCTAAAAATGCGCCAGAAACTACTCCACCGCTTTTATGGTCCGATCCATCCTCCTCCTCGAAACTCTCGGGCTGGTCAGAGGCGATCGTCAAAAAGCAGAGTTAATATCTGATGAACCGGGTATCCATGATACGAAACTTCGCCGTCATTTCTGTAACGCCCTTGCATACATCTGCGCCTTTGACACAGGTTCAGACTGTGTCACCGCCGTCGCTCTCGATGCTCAGCCGGGCATCACCAATGTGCTTATTGCGGCCAATAGAGGCGTCCCTGACGATGTAGTCAAATTTTTACAAGATATTTTGTCCATTCTGCATCGCATTGCACAAGAATCTCATGACACGGACATATGCGTGATCCTAGAGGATATCATTCATAAAGTCGTCAAACATAGCCTGCCTCGAATCCGCATTTATCATGAAACGACGGTCGAAATGTATAAATTATGCCTTCCAATCATAAAATCCGCCCGCGAAAATCCTGGTGGGTATATTGAATTCTCACAGAAGTAATCCTGCGGAAGTTGCCAGGAGCTGACTGATATTTAAATAGCAGAAAGATCAATTCATCCAAAGCCTGCCGAGCTGGACCGAGTGAAGACGTTTTTAAATCAACACTTCAAGCCTGGCAGGTCCTTAGAAAGTGAGCATGAGTGTCTTGATTTAGTGAAGCAATGCCATAGCGTTAGATCGTCTGGCATGATACAATCCTTAAACTCATTTGCAGCTCACGGCCAGCCCTGCCAATCAAAATTTCAGCGTCTACAAGAACTGCTGAAAAAGCTTGGAAAGCATATAACCTGCTCTAGAAGACTCATCGACGCTGCAACGCAACTATCTGACGAATTCGCCCTTGGCTTCAAGGTCGAACCCATCAGGCCTTCCCTGCTGAACCCCATCCGCCTCCCGCTAAAGAAAGCCTCTGTAGAGAGCATTGTTGGCCTGATGACCTCAAGTATACCAGAGCAAGATGAGATTAAAAAGCAGCTCGAACAGCGCCATCGCAAGAGCCTAGCAGAAATCTCGCAGGGCATACAAGAAAAGCACGAAATGGCACGTACACAAACACACGCGGAACTACTCTTGATTAGTTACATTGAGCAACATGGCTGTGAATTCCGTGATCCTAAGGATAGGTATATCGGTTGCAGCAAGCCAGCGTGTTACCTCTGTCATTTATATATCCGCTACCATCCGGGGAAGTTTTCACTGCCGGACACGTCGAACAAGCTGTATGTCAAATGGCGGATGCCAGATATCTGTTCAAGCGATGAAGATACTAGGATTCAACTGGATAGTGAGGCGGAGGTTATACTGGATAAAATGATTCAGCAGATTAAGACCGATTTCAAGACCGATTTGATAAGGCCCAAGGCCAGGTTTATGCATGCGGATTCGTCAGCGGATATGACGTCTACGGTCGGTGGCCCCGGTGCCGGTGCCGATATTGGTGCCATTTCTGGTGCCGGGCTGGTGCCACGGGGTATTGCCAGGGATTTAGAGTCGTTATCTTTGAAAGATACTGCATATGCTCAACGTTAGTCAGTTACGTATTCCCTTTAACACCTAACTAAATGCCTGGACTGACGTCGTGAAAATTCAAACTAGAACCCCCAATAGTCGCCATCAACTCCAACTACAAACCAATTCCACAGCCACACCTACCCTTTCTGCCTCTACATCTATACCCCCAGCTTCAATTCCAATGTCCCTATGAATATCCCCACCAACCCATTTCCCCGCATATTCCCATACTTTTCCCCAACGCAAACCTCGAAACCACTCCCACTCCCGCCGCTTATTTTTATATCCTTGCTCCTACTCCGCCATATCCCAATAACGGGAGAAGTAACAACTACAATAACAATAATGGCAACGGCAATGGCAACGGGGCAACGTTCCAACATCACAATAACATCGCCACTTTCAATAACGGACAAGAACCACAAGTTTCGAACTCGGCAAGGGGGAAAAGGCCGGGATGGAGAGGACCACCCAGTGAGCGCTGGGTTTCCGCGCATCATTCATTTAATGATATTCAAAAGGGTGGGGGAGTAAGGAGGTAGGTATGATTATTGTGTTGATTACTTGGATGCTATTTATTTGTTTTTGTTTTTCGGGATTTCTCATATAACTTCGCATATGATGGCTCTTTCTCATGTTTTGACTGGATATGATATGATCTTGCTATGATCTGATCTGCTTTGCTATACATTCGTGTTGAAGGCGGGCTGGACCTTGCCATCTATTTTATTTTCATTCTTCATTTTACTTATTTCATTTTACCTTGCGTCTCGTTATAATGTCAGTTTGTCTTAAATTCCCTATCAAAATTGCCACCCTTTAAACGACCCCTTCTGCCCATCCGTGAATTCTTTGAGTGCATCCGTGCTATTCATAAATATATATTATATCACTGCTCCGCCACTGCAGACTCTTACACTCAACATCAATTACCAGTAAACAGATATGAGTCCGAAGCTTATAGTATATTTGATATACCCGTATATATATATATTAAGGAACAATAATAGAAGAAAAAAAATTATATTGAATCAGAGACAAAACCTTTCAACTTATAAGAACACCACAAAACGTAGCTCAGTGGTGTGTGCCTGAGAGCTAAGCGGATTAAAAAACAGAAGCAGAAAACGAGGGATTCAGACGAGAAGGTGAAGTGGGTGTTTCATTTTCCATTTTTCACTTGCTTTATTCAGTTAATTTTAATGGCATCAAAGCTGAAAATCAACCAAGCAGGGGAAAATTTTGCACGTAAAAAATGTGATACGTAAGACAGATATGCAGACAAAGGGTGAGGCGAGGCTAGAGAAAGGTGAGATGCACAATGACATATATTGCCAGCGAACAGAGAGACATGCGTGTGCCCTTGAAAGAGTGCATGTCAGAGCTGATCAAGCCAGTCACAGTCAGGCTACCTACCTTGTGCTAGTGGAAGATACGTTACATGAAACAAGGCGAAAATGGAGTAGTCTTCAAGAAGATTGTTAACACGTGTATAGATTTCTTTTTTTGGGACGCTGTTCGTTTTCAAGCTTTTCTTCTTCCTTCTTTTGGTCGGAAACACGAGCGTAAGGAAGTTGATCCAAGTTTAAGAAAAAAGCAAGTACTTTTTTTTCTTTCCATTTTTTATAGAAAAAGGGCCAAGATATGTTATAAATCCAGGAAAATTGAGTCGAATGGACGGGTAAATCAGGTTTTGAAAGGATTTTTTTAGGGATGAAAAGAGACACGCACAATAGAGAGAAAGGAGTAGGAGAGGCATCAATTCAATCAAACCATCATTCAATCAATCAATCCATCCATACATCTGTCAACCCAACCCAGCCAATTCGAAAGGGAAAACAAAAAAATAAAAATAAAAGTAAAATAAAAACTAAAACAAAAACTAAAAAAAGGAGACCGGATATGAGAGCGAGAAATGACAAAGTCAATGGATAATGGATAATGGTAATAATGATAACAAAACTGGAAAAATAGGAACATAGGGGGGAAAAGTGAACGAGGAAAGAGGTATCAACCCAGTTTCAACACAAAAAACGCCGAATCACTTTTGTGTCAGAATAGAGAAACCAAAAAACGACAAACAAAAAAAATTTAAAAATATAAAAAAATGAGAAAAAATAAACACAAAAGCAAACTAGCAAAAAGTGCTCTCCCTCCCATCCAGGGTATATAGTTAAATAGGTATATAGTTATAAGGAAACAAAAACAGAGAAAAAAGATGTCAAAAAAGCATGCAGGTAAACGTTTCTTTTTGATAAAAAGCAGAACAAAGCAGAGCAAAGCACAGCAAAGCATGGCAAAGTAAAATAAAGTAAACAAAGACGGTGGTTTTTTACTCCTTTGGTATCATAAACGATTGCAATAGACTGGTATTGTGGAGAGGGGTATATAGCGAATGGCTATGGGATGTATGGGGATGTATCATGTCATGTATATGCTTAAAATGTTCATGAAGTAGGTTTTGACGGGCGTTGACTTTCAACGTGGTGGCCCGATAGGGGCCGGGTATCCAGAAGTAGAATTCGAGGTACTAGGACGGCCGCTGTCAAAAGAAGCGCGGAGATCATGTTTGGGTGTCATGTCGCCAGGCGCAGTGCCGAAAGGGAATTTGTTATCGAAACGAGAGGCCCAACCGTTGGTGTTTAGGACGTCGTCCTCAGGGAGGTTCACGCCGGAGTCGTTCCAAGGGTTCCGATATCCACTGTCACGAGACTCCATGGATACGAGGGATGCCTTGGAAGCGTTGCTCGAGGCGTGTTTGAAGAAGGAGCCAGGAGATCCAGACTGGTTCTTACGTCCAATGAAGGACGAGAAGGACGAGATGCTGCCTGGTTTACGGAGGCGCTCGAAGATGGAACCGCGGTCGCTTGCATCGTCTGAAAAGTTGTGGCGGGTCGGGGAGTCAGTCACTAGAGGCGCTGGGGCGTGTTGTAGCAATTTAGAATCGAAAAATGGCAATGACTCTTCGAACGAGTCTGATTTTGGTCGCTGGATGGCTCCTTTGACGGTGGTGGCATCAAGGCCATGGGACACGAGTCGAGAAATGAGGAAGTCAATGGCATCCTTAAGTCCGCCGGCATTGTTCCGAGTATACCCGAGGATAATCCGGTCCTCCGGTGGCGGCTCGTTCTCAGAAGACGATTGTGATTCTGCACTCATATCCACAACCGCGTCGACTTCATATTGTTCCTTGAGCTTTTCTCGAACGTCATTGCAGAACTCGGGAGACTTGAAGAATTCCCGAAGCTCTGTGGAACTCTGGAAGGAAAGCTCATGGCTCTCGGGGACCATACCCTATAAACAATTTAGCATATTGGGTATTATCAGATGAAAAATGACAAGGAAATTGTATTATTCCTACCAGGAAAGCATCTACCGCCTGGGGAACTTGATATTCTGGTCCAGAAATAGTAACAAAATCACTTGCCAGTTCAGTGCTTGGGAAGTCAATCTTGCAATTCCATTTCTTCTCAAGTTCCTCAATCTCAGGCATGCGGGCAAGCAGTTCACGGTGATATAGACGGTTGATGACGACGGTCTCAGAAACAAATTCGGCATCCTATTTATTTGTGAGTGGAACTGCAAATAGTAGTGAATTCAAAGCATTTGAGGAACTTACAACTTTCTCGACCATATCCATAATCTCCTGCTTGACTAAATCGAGGTTCTGGGCATTCCTAGCAGGAGTCCGACAGATGACATTGTCGACTTTTACGTCATCATCTTCCTTGCCAACGCCTCCACGGTCCATTGCGTTTGAAAATTTGACGAAGACGGAATATTTCTTCATAATGCGCTGGATATGTTGGCCACCAATGCCAATGATTCGCTTGTGGTACTGATCCGGAACATGAAACGATATCGAAGCCGGCATTTCCTGTTCCACGAGATCAAGCCCATTCCGAGTAGCGTCATATTGGGTTCCGCAAACGTCAATGTAGAAATTGTACTCATTGAAACCGTCGAAGATAATTTGAACGTTGCCTACCAACATATTCATGATAAGCATTCGGCACTCATACCCTTCAGTACAACGAAAAGGAAGGGTTGCCACTCACTTTGGCCCATGATCTTATTGATCTTGCCATTTTTCTTACCACTGACAAACTCCTTATGCTCGTTTGCAAGCTCGATCTTAACACGCATCTGGTAAGGGGTTCGTTTGACGAAGGGAATTTGCTGAATCACCATCATAGCGGCTTTGACAGAATCATCGGACCCGTTAATGGTGAAGGTCAGCTTATCGAAGCTGACTTCAGCGCCTGAATTCGTGCAAATATCAGAAAGCATGGTCCTGACATCAGCTGGGGACGGGCCACGCATTGAGCCCGATTGTGTAGGGTCGGGGAGAATGAGCCACCAGGAAGCGCTGTAGAATTGGCCGGCCTAGGTGCAAGTTAGTATATCATCACATACCATTTGTTTTGAATGAAAAATAACACCCACCAATGCCATGATTTCCCTGACGGTTCGCTCGATATGCAAAACTTCAGAGCCTTGAACGCGAACAATACCATGTTGGCTGCCTAGCGATGGGAAGAGAACATAAGTGCCATTGGCCTCCATCACTTTTCGAACTTTGTCCAAGCGATCCAGGAGAATATTGTCGATTTTACTGGACGACAGCTTGACATTCTTCATGAAAATTTTGACTCCGCTGACCAGGTCGTGCAATTTTTGCTTCGCAAGGCTAATTTGCTCTTGAGTTTCTCCCGTAATATAAACTTCGTCTTCGCTTCTTCGGCTACCCCCAGGTGGGGTGTAGCCAAAAACTCGTGGAAACGGTGGTGGAAAATAGATGGCAGTATTTGTTGACGCCTCGATAAGTTTGATATTCTTGCGGGTACGGCCACAAACTAGGGTATGCATTGATAGCTCAAGCTTCATTGCATCGACACGACGTTTCAACTACGACAGGATGTTAGCTTGGAAGATACTGCAATATAAGAAACGTTATAACCAAGGGACCTACAATTTGATCGATCATTATCAAGACTCTAGTTTTAGCATGTTCCGCACTTTCCACATCACTGTAGATCGCAACACGGAACCGATGATCCAGCCCGTTTTCCGTCGAGTGTCCATAAGAAGACACAATGGCGCTGTCAGCATCGAGGATTTTAGGGCTCAGTAGAAAGATATCTGCTCCGGTATATCGTGCCAACGTATCGAGGTGTTCAAGTACACTGGACCGGACGCCATTGGTATTTTTGTCCATAACTAGGTTGACATCAATGTCAACCGTAGCGCACTTCTTCATTCACAGTTAGTGAATACTACAATCCTATATGGGGACGGGGCCAGGGCCAGAGTTGCAAATGGGTTATTATATAGATACACACTCAATGGGCACGTACCAAGGCTATCGGGGTTTCTTTCAAAATATTCTGCCGCACTTGCTGCACGGTTTCGCCATCGCCAGAAATGCACACATTGGTTACCAGTCCCTGCGGGCGGCGTTGTAACGAGGCGACGGCCTTGGGTTCTGATGAAGTTACGGTGGCTTCGATTCTGCCATGGCTGGACTCACTGACATTTCGACATAGTTTTCTCAAGGCATCTAGGTTATTTGCGTGGACCGGAAGCTTGTGGATCGGGGTCCCATCAGGGGTGCCTTCAGGGAATGTCCACCGTTGGAAAGCTCCAGGGCTAGAGTGTAGGACATCTTCGGGATCTGGGCCAGCAAGGTTCGAGGAGAAGGGGACATTGAATGAGAGAGTTACAGTGGTGTCGACTCCGGGCGGCACTGTGACTGGAGGAGGACCATGGGGTCGTCGAAGGGCTTGGTTCGACATGTCCTGATGGGGACGGGACATCCCAAAGGTCGGAGTCATTCTTTCCCATCCGTGGCGGGCCTGGCCTGTGAAATTGGTGATCTTGTGCATGATGATCGTATGGTCGGATCTGTCCCCTCAGGATGAACTGTACGCAGGGAACAGATGGCGTGGACGGAAGAGAAAACCAAATGGCAGACAAGAGAAGTGAAGAGAATTCGCGGTTGAGGGTTAAGCCGGGATATTTATTTACGTGGCCCTGGAGGAGGAGGGTATGGAAGAAGAGGAAGGGGGGAGGAGGGAAAAGAGAGCGAGAGGGAGCGAGATAGGTGGATGAGGCAGAATTCAAGGTGGTGGAAGAAGATGGTGGAAGAGAGAGTGGTGGGAGCCAGCACTATCGCAAGTGCAAGACTGCAAGTTGGCGGCGGTGGAGACGGAAGCAGTCTGAAGCTGGAGTCTGTTGTCTGGGCTGGGCTGAGTTTTAACCTGAGCCTGGTGGTGAGCGAAGCGGCTTAGGGCTCGAAAGGGACGACGGATGCCAAAGGCTGAGTGGCCGAGTGCTGCGATTTGTCGTATGTGCACACAGGACCCAGGCCTGGGGCCTGAAAAGTGCGGATTCGGCGGCTAGCTAGGCTAGGAGGGCTGGGCAGAGAATCGAGGTCCCAGTCTTCTCGAATCAGCACGGAAGATCGAGTGGATCGATGGCAAAAGCAGGATTGGCGTTTGGTATCAAGCAATGCCGTTAGACGAGCGTGGAGAAGCAACTATCATCGTTCTCCCACTCAAGGGTTGTCTTAATGCTGCAAGGATATGTGGACACCAGTGATGGGCAGGGAGGACAAAATCCAAAGACAACAAGTAGCAACAGCAGCAACAACAACAGCAGCAGTAGCAGCAACCTACAAACCAAGCAAGATGAAAAAGGAACAGGAACGGAATACAGAAGAGATGGGGAATAGAAGTAAAAGAAGAAAATGGGGATGCGAGGAAACAAAAACCAGCAGGATAGAACTTTGGGCGGATGTTTGAGGATGGATGCAAAGGGGTCACGTGGGAGCTGAGTCAGCCAGGTTGGCGGAACTGGGCCGGAAGACGGGAGATGGAAGATGTCATAGATACAGACAGAGATAAATAACTGGCTTTTTACTTTTATTTATTTATTTACATATTTGTTTATTTCTCATCATTAATACTTGTTTAAGTTGCTGTTTCCCATCTCTATAACGTGAGAACTCAACAAAGGAGACAATCGCTGGCAGCCTCCCCCCCCCGGAGTCAATCTCGCTCTATTTTTCTCCAACAACATCAGGCTGTATCACCACTCTTGGAATCATATAGCTTCGATGGATACGGTTCTAGGCAATTGAATGAAATAGAAACCTTGTTTTGGTTCTCCTTCATCCTGCGGTATCATCAACTTTATCATCCGAAATCGTCATCATCATTCATCTCTAATGAATAAACCCACCGCGTCGGGACCTCCACGGTCCTTTTTTTTCCGGTTGTCGTTCGAGCTCACAAAAACCAACCCCATAGCTGTCTGTACCTTAATAGTTAACCCTGGGCGCTCCCCTAGTCAAAATGCGAGCTTTCATGGGTTTTTACCCCAAGACATGCCATCTCCTGGCTAGTTGACTTTAGGTGACAAACAAGCTCCTCCTCCGCAGCACAGCCCCCTTCACATGGATCCTGGATCCCCCATATCCTTCCCTCCACTCCTCCGTTTCGACATGGGCTAGCCATGCTTGATATCCATCTGAACAGCGGCTCAGCATGAACAGGAAAGATAATGCTAACTCTATCCCGGTTGTCCGTCAAGGTAGCGAAAAAAGAACAAGCAAAAAAAAAAATTCTAAATTAAAATAAAAAGGTAAACCTGTCATGACGAAATGCCATAAACCTAAACAACGAATAAAAACACTGCACCCGACATCAACACACCCGCTAATACCCTGAGCGGGGCCGAAATAAGTTGGTAACTTGTAGGCATTCATCACATCTGTCAAGAAAGGATTGGAATCCCGTGGAACCTGATAATGAGTCGTGTCTACAACAAGAAAGAAGATAAATATTTCAATCAAACGAACAACGAGTGATAGGTGGTAAATTGTAGTTAAGAAACACCCATACCCTTCTAAATCGGCCCCCCATCTTAATGCTATCGTAGAAGAGTTTGAAACATGCCATGCCATGAGTTCTACAAGTGAGCCATTATGTCGGCCCCCTAACTACGGAGTACTTAAGTACGCTTTCAATAAGGCCATGCAGACCTTTCCCTAACCGAGCTGTTCTTCCATATATCAACTTGTTTATTTCTGCAAATAAAGAACCCATCCCGGACTATAGTTATCCCATATCCGTCGTAGAGAAGAAAGATGTTTTATTTTTGAGAGTGGATTAATTTCTTGATAAAGAGTAACTCTTTATAACTTATTACCAAACCCACGGGTTGAAATGCTTTCTATTTATATATATATTTTAGTGCATTTGCTTGAGCAAGAATGAAAAATAAATAAATAAAATTATTTACTATTTAGCGTATATATCAAGTTTTGCCTTCCTTCCTCGCTTCGTTCAGTTCTAATCAAGATTGAAAAGTGAGACTGTGCAGGGTTGTATTTGGTCTGAGTGAGCATCAGTGCAAGATACCCATGGATACATTCTACGTATCTCAATGCTGTAATTTTTTTCTTTCTTTCTTTCAAGATTCTCCCAATTCACAGTTCCTGGCCTTTTAGTGTTCAATTGCTGATGAGTGTCTAGCTCCCCTGTGCCTTGACTTCCTCCAGCCTCAAGAATAATCAAGATGGTGCTTTGCCAATATCGGAAATACCTAGGCAGTCTGGAGAGTCATGGGGAATTTTGATTGGTGGTCAATCTAGACCTTCTTTCCCCTCTCTTTTGTCACCGAGAATGGATGATGACCCATCCGCGGGCTATCTGGCGTGTTGGTTCACTCAATGCAGGTACAGTAAGCACCTCACTGCAATTGACGTGCATAGATGTGCCAGGACGCCTTGAACGAGGTTATACTCTGTCTTGTGAATGTTTTACATGGGTGGCCCGGTTTGCCAAATCCTAGAGGAAGCCAAGGGTGCTTCCGGCCATGTTTCGAGAGTTGTGGTATTTGCGGTTTATGCCCCAAGTATTTTGGTTTTATGGTGTGTAGGGGGGCGTATGTGTTGGGAAACAGCTGGAACAGGAGTTGTGAGGGTATCAATCTTCTACTCTCAAAGCATGCGACAAGTTCTTTCCAATTAGGGAAAGAATTGGATCGACACGAGGAGTTGGAACAAAACAACCACCAATTAATCCAAGGTGATTGGGGTATAGCACGAGACAAAACAGGAAGAAGAGAGCATGAGAAGCAGGAGACAGTGGATACCAGAATAGAATTCCTCTTCCTCTTTACTTTTAAGGTCTGAGAAAGAAGGGGACTCGGGTAGACGGAGCGTAGGGAAATAATAGGCCGTAGAGCAGTGAGCTGCAAAGTTCGTTATTGGGCGTCTGTAAAAAAATATTGAAAAAAGCCTGATTTGCCATTACAAAACACATATCGCCTGCTAGGAAACAAATAATACATAATAGATATAAATAATAATAAAACATCCACTTCGTAGTTAATCAATTGGGCGAATCAAAGAATAACTACAACCCGGTCTCAGGTCGGCTTCCGCCCGTAGACAAAGTGTATTGCCAGATAGAGATGATTTTTGCGGTCGCGGAGCTCCGCTTTGACTTTTGCAGCAAGAACCATGCACTCAGACTCACTCCAGCCGAGTAATTTGCCAATGAAACCCAGGATATAGGCGTCAACACCCAGCAGGCTGTGTTCCAGAAAATATCGACCTATTTCTTTTAGTTTGGGATCTTTTGCCCAGGGGCCAATTGGTGTCTACCAAAAAAAAAAATTTGTGAGTATGAGGTTTATATACTTAACACAAATGAAAGCAGGGGAAAAATGTAAAACCATACCTTGAAAACCTCATCTTTCACATCCACAAAGCCCGCATCGAGTAGATACTGCTTATACTTAGGAGCCATATTAAGTTCCTTTCCAAATTGCTCGGCTGCCTTATTGGACAGAGACAGAAATTCATTAGTCGCTGTTGCCTTGCTGGATGTGTCATCATCAGATGTAATCAATGTCTGTGGCTCCTGCAGCTCTATCCAGCCCCCTGGCGTCATATGGTCAAAACACGATTTAGCCAACTTCTCCCAGTTCCCGATACTGCCTCCCATCTGCCGTGCATGGATCACATCAAATGCATCATCAGGCCCATATGCCCAGTCCTTCTCAACATCATCAATGTAGAATTTGAGATTAGGCGGCACCCAGCTGGGTTGAATGGGGCTCAAATCTATTCCAATAACTTGGGCGGACTGATATTGGTCCGCAAAATCCAGCGCCCAGATACCCGTGCCGGTTCCGATATCTAGAGCTCGTTGAGGGTTTGCACTGATGGGCGAGCGGAGGAGTTTTCCATCATTCAGGAGAAGAAAGACGTGGTGGAGTAGATCTAGGCGATCTTGCTCAGTTTCATCATTGGGGAGGAGGTATTCACCCCGTCGATAACCAGCATATCGTCGCCCGTTCGTGTATTCGTAGTTGAGGATGGAGGAGGTTATCGAGGCACTTATGGCAGAATCAGAGTCATCAGCACCAAAGGTGGAGTCAGCTTCGTCTGCATCGTCGATTTCCACAACAGCTCCTAGTCCAATTGTAGCGACTGGTGCACCATCCTGGGCTGATGAAGTTGCCGCCACCGCTGGTTTTGCAGCACTCATGATGGGATGCGAGGGGGGAAATATTATTATGTGAGCTGTAGGTCAATAATTCTATAAGAGTTGCAACCAGTATTTCCGATTTTTGAGGATTTGTAGAGCTTAGTTGTCACTCTCCTTCTGGGGGGGATTCCATGGGGCCTTTATCCCATATCGCCCATGGAGAAGTAGTGGGGTTGAGAAGCCCATCCCGGATGTGCTAACCCCATTCCCCGTCGATCTAGTTATAAACTAGGAGCTTGTGCCTCTCAATCCGCCTTCATGCCCCCCTCAGATAGTGGTTCCCGACGAGATACCAGATCCCAGCAGTGATGGAATTTCCATTTCCAACAACAGAAAATAAATTATTTTGGTATAATTATGCTGTCTGCCGGCGAGGAACGGATTTAAATAATTGAAGCAACGGGCTAACAACCTGGAAATCGGAAATGCTAGCAGCGTTAACTAGCCGACGGGGAAGTTATGCCGGGTGGTTACCCTTTCCGCACCCCACTTGGCTGGTTTTGTTTAGCCAAATTTGCACCCTGGCAGCCTCTCTTTCGCTAAATGAGCGAACTATCTTAGCCGAGAAGAGGAAAAAATCCAAATCGGCTTGATGCTTGAAATGGGATGTGGTATGTTGAATAGACACCCCAGCAAGCCCTTGAGGGTTGGAAATTTTATGGAAATATGGGTGGGTGCCAGATACAAAATACTTCCATCACCCTCATTGTCCATAGAGGATTGGGAGGCCTGGCGATGGACAAAGTGTATCTGATAGTTTCTTTCGTGCCTTCTTGATACCTAGGTATGGCTAGCACGTCCGCTGAAGGAGATAGGGTTGAATGCAACGAGAGAAATCAACATCCCACATGACGCCCAATTGAGTTGAGAAATGTGGCCCAGATGAAGGAATAAACGAGTTGAGAGCTCCGGATGAAAAATATAATTCAACTCCACACATATTTTGTAGGCAACTGTGTTATGTAGGTATCTGGTGATGATGATGAGGATAATACTAAACCTGATCATAGAATGAAAAATGGAAAAATGAAAACAATAAAAATGAAAAGATAGTTTAAAACATGAAAGATCGCTCAATATGGCTGCTTCCAAATATCCCACCGCTGCAATGGCTTATTATAGTTCAAAATCCAATAAACTCATGGAAGGGCCCCCTCGTTTCCTCCTAAAAGAAAATTTTAAGTCCATCCTCCATATATGCGATGTTGATACATCCTCTCCCCCTAGAATCGAACGAGTATATAACAATACCCAACATAAAATCAATGCACACAGCGAAAACTTCCATTAAGTAAAAAAGAAAGAAAGTTCCCATTACTTAGTTAATACCGCCGCGGAACCCGCTGCGCCACATCCTGCATTCCTTCCATCTCCATCTTCCCGGCTTCCTCATCATCATAATACCGCTCCTCCCTCACAGGCCGAGCGGCCGCATACCCAGCTCGTTCAATAGGTGCATATTCTCGACGCGGACGGGGCTCGTCGTCCACATATACACTTATCTCACGCCCACTAGGCCTGACACTCTGCATGCGCTGCAGAGGCTGCCTTACAGGCTCCTCATACCGTGACGGCGGGGGCCGAACGCTGGACATCCTCACCACATCTTCCCTGGGCAACGGCTCCTCGACATAGGTTGTGTGGCGAGGAGGCGGGGCGTAATCTACGAACCCTCGCTCGTCGACTTCACGACCATACACGGGTCTCTCGCGAACGACCTCGCGTGGGTACTCTGGTCCAGGCGCACGTCGATAGGTTACGGGTGGCGGGGGCATGTCCTGTGCATATCGGCGGTCACGGTAAGGGTCTTCCATTACAGAAGCTGCACGGACGCTACCTGTTGCCATGCGGGGAGGGCCTTCGTTGTAAGGCTCCATCCTTGAGAATCTGCCTGATGGAGTAGCCAGTGGTTGGAGCCTTGGGGCTGGCGTTGCTACTTGTTCAATGTATCGATTTCCATCCGCGTCAACAACTACGCGACGTTGAGGAGGGGCCATAACACGGGGTTCGGGCTCTAGTTCTGGATATGGTTCACGGAACCTTGGTGAGGGAGGTGACATGTCCCCTGAAATATAGCGTCTGCTGTACGGTTGAACGGGTTCTTCGTAATATCTGGCCCTTTCTGGCTGGGCTGGGCGGTCGGTTACGGCATAGGAAGTAGCTCGTACGAGTCGTGGTTGGTAGTCAATAGGTGACTCTGGATAATCATGCACATACTCAGGCTGTCTAGCATTCTGCAAGCTTGCAACACGACGTAGATTTTGGTCATCACGAACTGGCTTCCTGTAAGCAATTCTGGACGCAGATCGTGGGATACTCAGATCAATAGGATGTCCCATATCATAGCCTCTATCTGCATGTTCTTCATATACTCTTCTTTGCCCACTCTCCCGCCGATTTTCCACAGGGGAATATCGTGGAGAGGAAATATCGACATATGCATGCCTCTCGTGGTGTGGCCGTTGCCTCGATGAGCTGGCGAGGGGTAAATCGGAGAATGGGGGTGGAGAAATCGGTTCGGACTTGATATAGGGGTGATCAGGGGAATCTGCCACCCTTCCTTCATTGGCAACACGAGGCCTATCTCTATTTTCCTGAATGCGCCGGCGCTTTCGGGAATTTAAAGGCTGGGGAGCAACTTCAGGGCTTGTACGTGCAGATCCGTGAGTGGTGGTTAATTTATTGGTAGGGCGCGTGTGCCGCTGCTGTCGACTTTGGGGCAGCGACGGCACCTTTGTTACAGCTAGTGGAGAGACTCTCGAGGGCTGCGGAGCAGCTGGAGATGTTATGTGATTTCTGACGACCCTAATGTCATGACCTGGTGATGTAATATGTCGAGTGTGGTGTCCACGCTCTACTGGCCTGCCATAGCTTCTCTTTCTATAAGTTATATCTGGTTCTTGGATATACTCTCCCTCTTCTTCTCTCCGACCACCTGAAGGAATATCTGGACCGGGTGGGGAGTATTCTGGTTCATCGTACATATCAGGCTGCTCTCGGATAGGATATCGATTGGGACTATGGCGACGAGGGGTTAGGTTCTCTGGGCTCCTCGATGATGGCCCACGTTTGTCAGCAAGATTATACGGAGGTTCCTGCATCTCTATATCCATCATATTGCGATCACGAGTATCAATATGGGGGCCTTGAACATGCTGCTGGTCTGCATGACCTTCATAATGCACCTCATCATCGCCTTCCACAGGGCGCACGTGTTCTTCTCGGATAAGGGATGGCTGCTCATTCTGGTCACCGAGTTGAGGGGAATCGGGAGCTTTGCTCGAGTAAAACGAATTGTCATCGAATGAGTCACTGGCTGCGGTGTTTGCATTAGCCCCATCCACGTCAGTTGCTGAAATAGGCTTAACAAGCTGCAATGCTTCTTTTAAAACTTCTGAAACGTCGAAATCTGGCTTTGATTCTTGAAGACACGTCTGTTTCCTGTATTCAATCTTCTTCTGCTCAAGCTGGTCACGTAATGTACGCTCAACCCGCTGACGCTGGAGTTGTATTTCGGCTCTAATCAGGTCGTCAGACTTGGTAAGGAATATAGGGTCAATTTCAGACACTGGTTTTTGAGAAGTTATATGACCGGTAGGGCCACTCTGGTTGGAGATAGCAACCGCCGCCAAAACAGAAGCTGAGGCAGAAGCAGAACCATTCGCCAATGGTAATGCGTTGGACTGCGTGCTGGAAGGACGGGGATACAGTTTTGCTTGCGAAACCGCTGCAGGCTCAGCAGGCATTGGATGATGAACAACAGGGAGGGGAGGGGTTTGAAGAGATCGGGGAGTGACTTTGCGGATAACATGCTGGGGAACCTTTAATCTTGGATGATTTCCAGAGAATATCTGGTCGTGTAAATTCACGATCCTCTCGTACTCTAGCATCTCCCTCAGGTCTGGTTGATGGCCGCGATGGCCATTCATCGGGCTCATGAGGCTCTCAGCTGTAGGCATGGCGATAATTCAACCAGATGCGGCTCGGTCCCGAAAGACAAATCCCAGAAATATTATGACAGCCCTACGACAGTATGCATTCCTGCTTAATGTGAAGCAGACAAATTGTGATGGGGTGAGTATGGGCTGTTGTTATTTCACGTCAGTCTCGGGGTCCGAACAAGAAGGAGGCGGAAGAAGAACCATGGACCTTGGACGAAGTTTTTGGTTCCCGAATTCATCTCGCTTGGAGAGGACGCTAAGTTGTTTTGGGATTTAGTGGTAACTAGTTACTGGGCAAGTGGAGCCCGAGGGACCTCAAGGAGTCTTCGTCAACCGGCGACAGCATGGGAATACACCAAGGATATTGAGTTCCCAGGGAAGACAGTGTGCAAGATAGGCTTATCTGGTTAAAGCATACATTCCAGTTGTAGTGCTAATAAGAGTTACAAACAATGCTGGTGCTGCAAGCACGCCAGAGGGCAAATTTTTCTGTGGGCAGCTATAGTAAATACAGTCGGAACATCGTTTATCCAGATGTCATCCATGTCGCCGCTACTTGGGTAGTCTTGAACCACACAATGATTCCCCCCTCCACCCCATCCTAGCCATGACCATCGAAGATTTCATCTACAATTACCAATGCTGAGGCGAAGATAAGAAGACATTGTTCACCGCAACTT
Source organism: Emergomyces orientalis (assembly GCA_002110485.1). Classification (NCBI taxonomy): domain Eukaryota; kingdom Fungi; phylum Ascomycota; class Eurotiomycetes; order Onygenales; family Ajellomycetaceae; genus Emergomyces; species Emergomyces orientalis. The sequence continues at coordinate 72,280 of MOWL01000008.1, forward strand.
TCATGCGGTCTCGGCTATCACCATTGTGAGTTGCGCATCGCCGCTGATATTCATTGCTGCGGTGGACGGAACTACTGGTTTTGCACAGATAGCGGCCCTTTCGGTTTCCAGTCGGATTGACTGAATATCTGCGTATAGGTATATTGCGGATAGGGGATTCACAACCTGCCTCGAATTTTCTTTCAAAACACCCGATATTCATCATCCCCCTTGGTTAGCATGACTATCTCCAAATTCGTATCCCAAGCTGGCATTCGAACTGCTATTCGAACTGCTTCCACCTCATCCCAGCCCACCAAAGCTGCCGGGGACATATCGTCCGTGTTCCCTAGCCTGAGGCCCGATTACAAGCCAAAACCCCTCCCAAGTCGGTTTCAAGACCTGAAATTAAACCTCTTCCAGCGGAACGGAAGCGCGCTGAAGAAGAGTTGGGTTAGATTACTGGATAACCTTGAGAATGAAGTAGAGGAGATTCGAAAAGCTGGCAGTAGCGTAAGGATGCCGTATGCCATTTATTATCCCTGAGCTAGCGCCTTGGAAAAGAAACCACCGGACGATCAGACGATTGACTCAGTTTCCCATACCTCAGGTTATACCGTCAATCGAATACTCAGAAGTTATATCAGGCAAGGTTGGTCTTGGTAAGCTAGACGAGATTCGTCGGCGTGGATCCGCAATAATCAGGGGAGTCATCCCCAGGTCAGCGGCTCTAGATCTAAAGCAACAGGCAAGAGAGTATATCTCAGCCAATAGAGGCAGGGTGAAAGCATTTCCCCCTGACTCCCCCGCCGTTTATGAACTTTATTGGTCACCTTCGCAAGTCACAGCTAGGGCGCACCCCAACATCCTTCAAACCCAACGTTTCCTGCAAGGAATTTGGCATTCTTCGGACCCCCAGACGCAGCTCTCCACAACATACCCTCTTTCCTATGCGGATCGATTTCGCATCCGAGACCCAGGTGATGCCAAATTTGCCCTAGGGCCCCATGTCGATGGAGGATCTCTTGAAAGGTGGGAGGATCCCGAATACTCAAGGGTTTATCAGAAGATACTAGATGGCTCGTGGGAGGAATATGACCCCTTTGATGCAAGGCATCGCGTTCACGCGAAGATGGATCTTTACAACGGAGCCGGTGCCTGCTCCATGCTACGCTTCTTCCAAGGATGGCTCTCGATGTCCGATACAGGACCGGGAGAGGGGACTTTACACGTGTGCCCAATTTTAAAGCACAGTACCGCCTACACCATCCTCCGGCCATTCTTTGATGTCCAGACATCGGAACCTCTGCTGGATTCTTCATTCCCCGGGTCTGTTCCGGGAGCCTGTCAGGAATACTCGGACCTCTCTCACCCACATCTGGAACTTTCCACTACCATGGTATCTGTCCCCCAGGTCGAGCCGGGTGATTATGTTGCATGGCATTGCGATTCTCTCCATTCGGTTGATAAGGAACATCGAGGTAAAGGTGATTCGAGCGTCTTGTACATTCCTGCAACTCCTCTGTGCGAGATGAACGCAAGGTATCTACAGAAGCAGCGCCAAGCTGCTTTAGCATATTCTCCACCTTGGGACTTTCCGGATGCTGGCGGACCAGGTGAATCTGGCTTTGCTGGAGCTGTGGACTGGTCGACGCTGAGCAAGGAGGGGTTGCAAGCTATGGGAATGGGCGCTGAGCCATGGCAGGTTCAGGAAGGTATGTCTCAAGGTGAGAAGGAGATCATCGAGGTTGGGAACAGTATTGTCTTTGAGAACAGCTCATAGGAGGCCCTTTGGTAAATGGTTCTAAGTAGATTGCTTCGTGATTTTTTCTTCTCTTTTTTTCCTGCTCTTGGTTAGTGCCTAAGGTTAAAATATACTCCGGAATAATTATATATAAGAAATACAGGCTTCAATATAATTGCAAAATTCAAACTTCAATGCTCATGGCAATAACAATAATACCAGTCCTATTTCATACATCATATTCTATTCCACAGTTTTTGTTTTGATGGGTGGTGCTAGCCGACCGCGCCAAGCAGCTTTGCATCATGGATCTCGACCCTGTCCTGTCCCCAAGCTGACAGCCAAAACACAAACCACCAATATCACCCTTTCTCTCCAACCTCACTCCCCTCAAATGATAGCCGCAAAGTAAATGAAATAATGCGGCTTCAAGCAGCCCTAATCCTGCTGGCCTCTGTCGCGCCCTCTTCCCTGGCAATTTTCGCAGACGAGGCCTACCACATCGACTACCACCATGCCTTACTAGGAACTCCCCAAGAACACTCGACTTTCTTCCACAAACCTACCACATCCTCCGCTGCGTCGTTACTCTACACGCTTTCTGAGAAATATGTCCTGGGCGCGGTGAATCCGAAGGATGGCGCGATTGTCTGGCGGCAGAACCTGGCCAGTTCTACAACGATGGCAGCAGATGATATCCACCCACCGGCTTTGCTAAGAGGTGTTGAAGGTGAGGACACGGTGGTCAGCGCCATTGGTGGGAAGGTGGCCTCATGGGGCGCATTGGATGGGAAATTAGCTTGGGAGAATGAGTTCCACGATGGCCCGGTTGTTGACTTGGAGACCCTTGCCTTGGATGAGTCCGTGGACCTCAAGCAGGTTGCCAAAGACTCAATTGTGCTTTTCGGAGAAAAAGCTGGCATTGTTAGACGGTTAGATGGCGCATCGGGGAATGTTAAGTGGGAATACAGAGATGATAGGTGTGTTTCTTATGCGGTAGTATTGGGCATTTCTCCTGCCAAAGGGTGCTTTTATTGATTTTTGCTGACTGACTTTTGCCCATATCCAAGTGATGATATCCCGTTCCAGGTGTCGACTTCCCAGACAGCTGCTTACTATATTTCCTTACAACCTGCGATGCGGAAGGGATATAAAATCAGAGTCACTACGCTAGATTTGAAAACTGGTCACCAGACCAACCATTATACCCTGAGCTCTGAGGGTGAAGTCTCCTCTCCCGAATCTATTATTTTCGTCGGAGCAAATTCGATATCTCCGTTGATTGTCTGGGCCGATAGCACGTGGAAGACCATAAAAATAAATGTGATTGGGACTAAACCCATCCACTCCCTCGACGTTGAAAACAACAGCGGCGAAGATATCCAGAAGGTCGAATTCCACGCTCCTCGTGCCCTCAATGCGGAACCGCATTTCCTAATCCACTATGCGACACCATCCAAATCATGGGCGGAGGTATATCACGCGGATATTAAATCGGCAGCAATCTCCAGAGCTTACCAGCTTCCAATCGTTGGGGAGAGCTCCGTTTTCACTACGAGTAATAAGGATGCCAACGTCTACTTTACTCGCGTCACGAAAACTGATATCAGTGTTGTCTCCTCTGCCTCCCATGGAATCCTTGCTAGATGGGCCCCTAGTAAAGTCATCGCTGAAAATGCACGTCACGCGGTTTCGGAAGTTGTTGCTCGTGGCTCTACATACGCAGTTCGCTTTGCCCAGGTTTTGAAGTCTGGCGATTGGATGCTTGTTCGAAACGGCGAGGTTGCATGGAGCAGACCAGAAGTTTTGACCGAAGCCGTTGCGGCATCCTGGGCTGATGTCAATGGTGGGAAGGAACTTGCCCAAGCATTGGAAGTCGAGGGTCATGAATCCTTAGTAGGAGCCTATATCCACCGGTTGAAACGGCATGCGAAGGAATTGGAGGGTTTACCTACATGGCTCCGGGAATTACCTCTCCGTATTCTATCGAGTTTCATGGCGAGCGACAGTTCAGACTTAAACAGCTTCGGCTTGGGAAAACTAGTAATTGTCGCGACGCGGAAAGGTTACGTTCTGGCCATTGATTACGCGAATAAGGGCAATGTGGCGTGGAAGACCAAGGCCGTCGAATCCCAACATGGTGACTGGAAGGTGAAAGCTATCAGCGCGGTTCACTCTGTTGCGACAGTATATATCGAAGACGGCAGCTTTGTCAAGGTCAACGTCTCGTCAGGAGAGGTTATTGAACGCGGCAATCCGTCTGAGCCTCTTGAGTCTATCGCCCTGATCCCCAGTGGATGGAATCCAGTTGCAGTCCGCGTCCAGGTTGGCGGTATGCCTGATCTATCATCTGTTCCTGTGGACAGCAACACGTTCATCGTGACGCTCAACAATGGTCGAGTCCTCGGATGGAACTCTGCAAACCCCGAAGTGCCTGTTTGGGAATTCTTGCCTGCCAAAGGCCAGAAAATTATCAACGCTGTAGCGCGGCCGTTTCATGATCCCGTTGCATCAATTGGAAATGTGCTTGGAGATCGATCTGTTCTTTACAAGTATTTGAACCCGAACCTTGCCCTCCTCACCACTGTCGGGGATTCTACAGCTAGCTTCTATCTCCTCGACGCTGTATCCGGACAGGTCCTCCATTCCATCACCCAAACTGGCGTTGATACCAACCAACCAATCGCCTCTGCCCTGTCCGAAAACTGGTTCACCTACTCTCTATGGGCCGATGTAACAGACAACTCAGACTCGAAGGGCTACCAGCTCGTAATCTCCGAACTCTACGAATCCCCCATCGCCAATGACCGCGGCCCACTAAGCGACGCCGCAAACTACTCCAGCATCCATACAAACTCAGGCATTTCCCGACCTCATGTCATCTCTCAAGCCTACATAATCCCTGAACCTATTTCCAGCATGGCCGTCTCCCAGACCCGCCAAGGCATAACAGCCAAACAATTACTTTGCGCCCTACCAGCCTCCAACAGCATCATCGGCATCCCTCGCCAACTCCTCGACCCACGCCGCCCAATGGGCCGCAACCCAACCGCGAACGAAGCCGAGGAGGGACTAACCCAATACGCGCCCTTCCTAGACTTCGATGGCAGATGGCTTCTCACGCACTCGCGCGAGGTCGTTGGTATTCGAGATATTGAATCGAGCCCGACTCTGCTGGAAAGCACTAGCCTTGTATTCGCGTATGGGCTGGATGTGTTCGGCACGCGGATCCATCCTAGTCAGGCATTTGATATTTTGGGCAAGGGGTTCTCAAAGATACAGCTGGTGTCGACCGTTGTTGCGTTAGGAATTGGTGTTGCGATGCTGGCGCCTGTGGTAAGTGTCTCTCGACCCTCTTTATGGTTTGCTCACCCTACCAAGCAGTTTTATGCTTGCCATTGTTGTCAACTCTTTCATTCCGTTGCAATGCTAACCAGCGAATCTTCATTCCTCACTTCACAGGCCCGGCGCAAACAAGTGGATATGAAATGGAAGTCCTGAAAATAAAACGATAATTTTACACGGAAGATATATATGCACTCAAACGCATTCAGCAACATAATACAAAGCATCCCTTCCTCCACCTACTCCACAACTAATCCTCTCTATAGAGAGAACATGGCTGTATATTAGTTTACACGTGGGGAAAAGAAGAGAAGAACAAATTTCTTTTGCCTCTGCATAATTAAAAAAAAAAATCATTTAGTTTTTCCTGTTTATTATTTTAATTATACACGGTTTTACCTTCTCAAAATTTAACTATAGAAATGCATATATTTTGATTGCGTACGCTTTACGTGCATCCTATCCTCTCCCAAACCTATGCTCATCAAATTGAACTTCATTCGCACGGTGTCCTGAGCGGTTGGACCAGGGGAAAAATGGGCAAAGTTGTTGGCGCCAGTTCGTATCGCAAAGCCATATTTATCTCCTGCTCAGCCCCGTGAGGGTCAGAAATCTCCCCGCGGCCAAGGCGCTAACCTTAGTTTACATCTCCCTCAAGAGATCGATGGATCGAGCGCGCAATCCGCAAAAGGTCGCAACTCTGCTTTTCTTCAGGTGTCGACAGAAAACAGCCCCGGCGCGATGTGGTATCTCCTCTATTTCGTGGTGGCAGTCAACGCCGTCGCCTTCACTATTCCCTCGGTGACACTCCCCAGCGACAGGAAAAACGCGCCATTCACGATTCCAGAGCCAACGAAGCTGCCCCTGAAAGATGACCATGCTCGCAAACTTGTTCCTCGCGCCACCACTGAGCAGGCGGAAGCCTCGATTTGTGGTTATTATGCCGGTTCCAAACGTCAGATCCCCTCTCCAGAGAATTGAAATCTATCGCAAACATCTTTCTGGCTGAACTAAATTAAATATATACAGAGTCTCGCCTAGCTTGCTACAATAGCAATGCCTGCGTTTTTCATTCTTCCAATGCCAATTTTCCCGCCATGGTGGGCTGCTGTCCGACTGTCTCCACCACCACGCCTTGCACGTTCATCAGCACCTGCTACGGCAGTTCTCAGCTTGCAGCGACCTCTTCCCTTCGCGCCTATTCCAATGACCCGTTTGCGATGTTGTGTACCGGCGACCAAGACCCACACTGCCACACCAGGACCTGGCCCGGTTTCTCCATCGCCGATTACCAATGTACCCATTCAGGAACCTCCTCGGGCGCTGAGACGATGTTCACCATGGGCTCTCTGACCGATGTCAAGAACGAGGAAGATCAGTTTACGGAAACCATGTCGATTTCCTGGGTCGACGACTCGGTTTTGTTAGCAATCCGAGGCGCCTCGCCTACTCTGACCCCTGGTACTGGGACCACGGCTCCGAAGGCCACGGCGTCGTCAGAAAACAAAGCCGGACCGACAGGAGACGACGATGACTCCAGGGAATCTGACTCCGAGCCACGAATTGGAACGATCGTGGGTGCCGCCGTTGGCGGTGGTGGCGGTGTAATTGTACTCGTTATTCTAGTGGTGGTTATCTGGAGATCTAAGCGGAAACCGGCTCTGACAACAGAGATTGTCCCGGATAAGGTTGAACCCGAGCCACCATCGCCCTTTGACGGTGAGACAGAGTCCATGATTCATGAAATGCACGGCATCGAAGCCCGCCAAAGATACGAGTTAATGCCAGAACGAAATTATGTGGAGTTGCCTACACCGGCAGTGCGACATCAGTTGGAATAGGTTTTAATTTAACTTGACTTTTCTTTTTATTAATCCCCTTTTGTTCTTTTGTATATAGGCATTAAAGTTCTGTATTTTTTATAGCTACAATAATTATGTTCAGCGCGCCTGAAGCCTGCCCAACGAAGGGAATCTCTGACCATTGAGCCTACTTAGCACATGTGAGTTACTTTTCCTTCATTGCAATGACCTGTGCTCAGTAAGCAAGATGAGCGGCTGTACCATATTTAGTGTCTTAAGGGTCGGTGTAAAATAAGAGTTCGAATTTTATCCAGAGAGCATTTTTCTCTCACCAGAGAACTATGTCAATCAGTTCTGAAATATTAATGTATCTAAAAATGCGACATGTTCTATCAGGTTCTTCAAGAGCTACAATGAGATGGCATCATCCAGAAAAGAAGAAAATACTACATAGCATTAGGAATGTTGATGAGCAGAAAAGAAAGAGCATATTGATGAGTGACATGAAAACAGAGGAAAGAAAATTGAATAAAATAAATAATAAACATAAAAACCATTGCAGTAACTCCTGTTCCTTCATGAAGCAAAAAAATCCAATTCCAAAGTTCAAACAGATACCTCTCTATCCATATGGCCACTATTAAGATCCTTCGCATTCTGCTGATTGAGGTGATAACTTAACCTCGTTATCCCCTTTCCTTCCGCTTTCCATCCCAGATAAACGAGAAGAAGCGATGCCAGATAGCCGGAGCATAAAAAAGAAAATTGAGTATCCTGTATTAAATTACATTGTAGCTTGCAGAAAATGGGTAGTGTTGTTTATTTCCATCGGTTCCGTTCCCCTTCCAGATCCTCTCTCCACGTTGCTCTCCTGGACCGGATTTACATGTTATCGCCCCGGTTTTTCATTCTAGCGCTTGCTGGCGAAAATCGTTGGATTCGTAGTTTGCCGTTCCTCACCCTGTCCTTGGCCCAGAATGAAATATTTATTCCTGAGCTGAAGCTAAATTGGACAAAAAAAAAAAGGTAAAGACTCCAAAGCAGAAATCCGGGAATAAGACACTTTAGTTATTTTCTTTTTTTTTTTTTTCTTCTTGTTTTGCCTATCACCTCCATCTGTTCACAGCCGATTGCTCAGCAGCCGTTCTAGAGAATGAAGTCCACGGTTGCGGCGCGTCAGCCGCGTCATTGTCGATCTTTGTCCCCTTGAATTTGCAATTGTTGCCAAGGGCAGGGAAGCCGGCAACGCCATTAAAAGTGATCGCTTCATTGCTCGTAAAATCAATGTACCCATCCTGAGGCGACGTTCCTTCCTCTGTGTGGATTTCCCCTTCACTCGTCGATCTACCACGCCAGCTGAAATAAACACGGCGATCCTTCGCGGACACGGACTTGGCTGCGTGTGGGATATCACCTCCATCTTCACTGGCCCTGCTCTCCTCTTCTTCCTTGTCGCCGTCTTCTATAGCAGCAAGGCCGCCACTTTTACTCATCACGGCGCGGAATTTGTCAAGGGTAGGCGGGTCTGCAGCGAAGAGCATTGTTCCCTCAATGATTCCCAGATTGAACCCACCAATCAACCCCAACGGGCTCTCTGACGTCCTCGTAATCGTAAGCTCCATCTCCTCCGCATCGTCAGGCCAATTATCCTCCACCTCCTTGCACTCCAAAGAGTATATACCAATTATTTTATCCAGGGATAGCCCCGACGAGCTCTCCACCGTGCCGTTGACAGCTTTCGCTGGCGCTTCTGTAGTTGATTTCTTGGGTCTGCCGCGTTTTTTTGACGGGGTGGTGGTGGTGGTGGTGGTGGTGGTGGAGGTAGCAGCAATATCAGTGCTCAGTCGCGGTTTTTTGCTAGGAGCAGAGGAATCATCTTTCCTCGGCCGGCCGCGCCCTCTTTTTGGACCAGTAGGGGCCGGTTTAGGGGGCGCACTGGGGTCTTTTCGTGGTCTGCCTCTTTTTCTTGGGGGTCCATCTGGTGGAGCGGGCTTCTTCACGGGGGTTCCTGTCGCGTCTAGCTTTGGAGGGCGACCGCGCTTTTTGGGCAAGGGAGCGTCAGCCATAGCTGCAGTAAACGCAGTAGAGGATGGATTTTCCTCAATTGTTCGAGTGGATGGAGTGCTGAATGCAAGGAATTTGAGAGAGAGGAGGAAAAGAAGAAGAAACAGAAGCAAAAACAGCAGCAAAAAGGGACGATGTTGACTAATTTGAGAGCTGGTGCCGAACGCAACAGAAAAGGGCAAGAGCAGGCGTTTTGATGGGACTGCGCTCGCCGCCTTCCTGATTCGGGACTTTGGTTGTGGTCTTGGGCAAAAGAGGTTAGCGCAAGACATGCCAAGGGATTTGACCCATTTGGAGCGCTAAATTGGGGCACCTTCCCTCTTTTGGAACTAGCGATAACGCTAAAGAACCTTCCATTAGATTACATAAGACCTTGAATTCCAAACCCTAACTAATAAAACTCCAGAGGAGAGCAGCAACGGTGAAGAAACTGGGTAGTGTTTGCTTCAATAGACCTAGATAATTTGTAGTCCAAGGGGGGAGATATCAATTAATTAAATGGAGGGTTATGGTGCTACGTATCAATAGGCCGGTGCATATAGCTATCATTTTTGATATCACTTCATTTTCTACCAGACTCTTCAGAAAAACAAACACAAAAACCAAACAAAGACAGGGGCAATCAAAAAGGGTCTGAAGAGATATATACAAAAAAAGAGTTGAAGTGTAGTCTTGAGGTAAATAAGAAACTATAATAAATACTGAAAGAAAAATTAGGTTATAAAAAAAAGTTTTGTCCATCTTTAGACAAACATACATACATACATACATACATACACATATATATATATACTTCTGGGGAAGCGAATGGTAAATACTTGAACCATACAAAATGAAAATACAGAGTGAAAACAGCTCAAAAAGAAAGTTCATCACCTGCAATGAATCTAAGAAAAGCAATTCAAGAGAAACACAAAAGGAGCAGGAATGCCCTGATGTTATGCACAGGTAAGATCCAAAAAATATATATATTAGATGGGTGACAAAAAAACAAAACACGGCATGCATGATATAAGATAGGCATCAGAAACAAAAGAAACCAACACTCATGATGCTGGTAAACAAAGCTCGATGATCTTCATCCGGTTGTAGGAATTGCCGAAGTTTTATCAGTAGGTGCGGATGCGGGCTCAGGAACTTTTTCATTGTCCAATTCCACAGCCTTGCGGGCCTGCCGTGATTGAATTCGTGTTCAGTCCACCACCACCATTCATCACGATTTCTTTCTCGGCAATTTCCTCAGTCCCTGCAGCACCATCGTCATGCGCACGTTTATTTTGCGGAATGGTAATAGTCCTCCTCCGATCAACCCCATCAACGCTCCCCAGAATCTCCACCGTCTCACCATTCCACGCAACAGGCCCCTTAACGAAATCCTTCCTTGTATCCCCGATCACGGGGCCAGCTAGGTCTACGGCAGGGATATCGTTAACACCCCTTTCTCCAATATGCGTTAATACGCCTGCGAGTTCCTTAGCCGGCTCATCGAGGGATGGCATGTCACCCCAATCCCAGTCCAGCTCGCCACCGTACTGTTTTGGGATATTGCAGGGTTCCATGAAGGTGGTAAGAGTGGGTTTTACTTCGGATGCGGACAGGATGAAGATCTTTGATGTTGTCACAGGGTCGAACCAGCGCTTTATCCAGCCCCAGACGGTGGGGAAGAAGGCGGGGGCTCCGAGTATCTGCATTTCACGTTAGTTAGACTTTTGTAGTTCCTTTGTGGTAAATAATCATCTCCCCATCTCCACTCCATTTCCGAGTAAAGCGCTGTCTTTGTGCGTCCGTTTTTTGGGGGGTTGGGGGCGGCCAGCAAACAAGGGATGACACCATTGGGATAAATGCTGGGATAAAACGGAAAGCACACAACAAACACAAAGAGATAGAGGTAGAGGGATTAAAGGAAGAACGGAAGAGAAAAGTATAAATAGATAAATTCACATACAAATATCCTATCCAAAGTCTCCGGATAATGTGCCGTCGCCAACATGCTCGCATCCTGCATATGTCCCTTCAAATTCCAAAACTGCTTCAGTCCCACGCCTGAAATATCCACAATATTCGTTGTGTTTACGATCGGGGTTTCCGGATGCGGCCGCTCCAGATCACTGCACAGTGGCAGCACAAATCGGATCATGTTCTCATACAGCGCAAAGAGCCGGAGTAGCCGTGCTGGTACTTTGGAGGAGGCGTGGGTTGTGGATGTCTTGCTCGACGAGGCACCAGACGAGTAGGCCGCCATGTTCTTGCTGTTTAGGTTCTTTATCACGAAGACGTAGATGGGGATTCCGCGACGGTCGCGCCGGCCGGTCCATTGCGGGTACTGTATATAAAGAAAAAGATGGTGCGTCAGTCGCTCTGTCCACGAAGGGGGTTCAATTTTATTGAATTTTTAGTGTCGAAGGGGGTATTTATGGGGAATGAAATTGAAATTATACAAAGAGGGAAGTAGGTAAAATATATAAAAAAAATATAAAGTTTACTGACCACTCTGCGTGCCTCTTCGTAGGAATCAACATCGAAATTCTGGTACAGTGCATCGATTTGGTTCGTCTTGCGCCATTCTTCCGTCGCCCTGAATTGATCCACGGCACCCTTCACGTCGAACCTACGCGCGCGAAGAAATCGCCTATATTTGCAGAAATGACAAGAAAAGTTAGATCATAGGTATTAATTGGATTTCGCGTGTTAAAACTCTCCCGCTTTCCCTGACGTATTTTCTAAGAACAAGTCCGACTGAAATTTCCCCCCAAACCCCCCTCTCCCCTCCCGCCATACCCTAGGCACACTGAACACCAATAAGTGAAAATATATTAGGGAGGTAGTGCGTACAGCAAAGTAGAATCATCATGGCTGGCAGGATTTTCACCTTGCGGTGCGGTGTAGAGTTGTTCCTCTACCAAAACCGATTTGAAACTCAGCAGGGCTTCCAACTGCTGCGGGGATAGGTGGTTTAGGAAACCCAATAGCGGATCGGGTCCCTCACTGGCTTCTCTCTTGCTGGCTTTTGCGGCAGCGGCCTCGAAGGACTCAGTTTTGGTGACTGGAGGGAGTTCCTGCGACTGTGGACGCGATTTTGGTTTGGGATGGGAATGTGAGCTTTTTCTCGAGTGCCGGCTTCGGTTCGATCGGTTGGTCGGGGTTCGTGAGAGGGTCATGTTTTTGTTTGGTTTTCTGGATAAATAGGTCTTTTCTTTTCTCCCCCGTTTGTGTCTTTTTGTATTTTTCCTTGTTTATATGTGGTCTGTTATATTGGGTTTATATAGGTATTGTAGCTCTGAGGTTTAGACACAGAAAATCAGGCTGTTTTGAAGGCGATCTGTGAACAAAACACGAGGTAGCAAAAAACAACAAGGGGGGAATCTATCTAAACAACTAGCGAAAGAAATAAGAAGAAAGACAAGGATGAAGTAAAAGCCCGAAATTCTATGCGTTTTTTGCTCAAGGCTGAAGGCTTGAGTCAAGGGCTGGATCTGGCAATCAGCCATGAGATGCTAAGTTTGCTTGACTAGTTGACGTGAGGTGCGCAAGGATTGGTAATGAGAGTAAACGATCCGAGTCGGCGTTTTACGGACAAAATCCGGCCACCGATACACGGGCCATATGATACTAGTGGCAAGTCTAACAAGCGAGACGAGAAAAGGAAGACACCGAATCGAGGTTCATAAAAATATGCGCATTCTTGGTGATCTTCTTGAAAGGGAGCTCTGGGATACTTGACAAGGGGAGAAAATACCTAGAAAACATGCCCTGTCTTGCTGCTGTTGCTACAAACAATTACAATTGGTACTTCGGTGTTAGATATCTACGTAACAATACAGCATTTCAAAAAGATTGTCCTTTTTGGTGATGGCTATTTGATTTTCCATTCTTTAGACGAAAAATATGAAAATTTATGCATCTAGACATTATTCATGTCATCTGTCAAGTGATCTCTGCATGGCGGGAAGCTCAGGGTGTAAATCTGATAAATTCAATGCTACACGTCATACCCCCAGGAGCATCACACCCTAATAAAAGCTTCTTACTTTATTTTAGTCCTCTGTCAGGTCTCCATATTCCCACATGCCCTTTCGCCCCTCTTTAGCCTCGTCTTGTAGTTTTTCTAGATGCGCAAGCGTTTCTGTCGCAGACCGTTCCCACGCCTTGAGCTTCCGTGGGACCATCGCGAGACCCTCACGGATCACGTCAGCATTGATGCTTTCCTCGAGGCTCTTCGATTCGGATGGGTCGAGGAGAGTAACGTGATATGTACCATCGGGTCCTGTGTAGTCGACATTCGCGACTAATTGGCGATCAAATGTCCTTTCACCAAGGTATCCCACGGCATCGCGGAGGTATTCGGGAGAAACGGGGAATTGCAAGAAGGAGAGGACCGCATCTGAGGCTTGAGGTCGAACTTTCTGCACAGAGAACTGTGGCTGCGAAAGCGGGCGGAGGCGTGTCCATTGTACGGTTTCGGAATTGCCGTAGTCGATGTACAAAACGTCAGCCTTTTTCGCTTCCCGATCGTTTCTCCGGATCTTCGCGCGGTACCACTCGTTGTCCTCTGTAAACCTGGCGGCGACCAGATCTCCCGCCTTGGGAGGGCCGCTCAGAGGGGTGTCATTGGCTTTGTTGAGGTGGAAAGATCGGAAGGCGCTCATCATCTCGGTGAGGGCTGTGGTGCCGGCGCCAATTTGCTGTATCTTTAACTTTCCATTTTCGTCGATGTTCGTGACCATCACATCACGGTAGTCCTTCTTTCGCTGGGGAGCATCTGCTCCAGCATCTGCGCCATTGCTTCCGCTCGGGGCAACAGCCTCCTCCTCATCAAGGTCCTTGCTTGGATCCCAATCATGCCACAAGCCCTTTCGTGCCTCTTTGGCTTTCTTTTCGGCTGCAAACAGCTCCATAGCATGGCCTCCTTGTTCAGCGGAGTAGGCATGGACAGTAGCAAGGCCTTCTTCAACGAGAATCTTGGCAAAGCTTTCTCTGTTGATATAAAGGCTGCCGATGAAGCCTCCAACCTTGTCAATTGTCTCGACGTCAATTTCAACGTCACGTTGCATACATCTTCGATAGGCAAAGTCATGGGCTTCTTGCCCGAAGGGTTCTCCACCTTCCCCCGGGTTTCTCGCAGATCTGGGCGCGCGGATACCGGCAAGGACCAGGGTGAGCTTAGCACTGTCTTTAGGAAGCAGAATGGTGAATCGGGAACCGGATTTTACGAAATCAACGACACCAGGCACCTTTCTTTGCCGTTGGAGCACAGAGGCCTGAATCTTAGCCTTTTGAACACTTTCGGAGTAGTCCTGAAGCACTCTAGCCGTTGGGGGCTTAGAAGACCACATTCCCTTTCCCTCCTTCTGAGCTGCTTCTTCTGCTTGTAGTAGAGCGTCGTATTCGGGAGACCGGTCGTCGTCATCCCGACGATGGCGGATGACAGAAGCGTAGCCAGCTTGTACAAGAGCCAATGCGATGTTTGTATTTCCAGACATGACCGTACCAACCTCGCGTTCCTCGTAACCTTCCGATGCGGGTCTCTTTCCATCAATCTTTACTTTGACGTGTTTGCCAATGAGCTTCCTTCGCATAAATTCCTTGGCCTCCGCAACGAAGGGCGCCTGTTTAGGGTCGGACGGCTTTGGTTGTCTGACACTGCTGAGGCTTATCCTCTTCTCATCCTTTCCGGACTTTGTTCGCACGAAAATCGTGTCTGCACTAAACACTCGACTCACAATATAGTCCGCTTGGGTAGCACCAGCGCCAGGCTTGGGCGCAGTATGGCTCATAAACAATCCTTTCCGAGCTTCTTTCGCAGCGTTTTCGGCCTGTCGTAGAATAGCCATGTCCTTTCCGATCATAGTGGAGTGGTGATCCGAGCATCTGGCCAGGCCAGCGTCGAGAATGAACTTAGCAATATTGCCATTGGGGTGGAGGACGCTAGCAACGAGTTGATTTTGCGGCGTCACACCAAGCAGCAAGATCTTAACCTTCCTCTGAAGCAGTCGGAGTTCCACGAACTGCTGAGCCTGTTCTCCAAGTGGTTCACCTGGTTGCTCTGTGCCATCTGCGTTCGTCCGTTTCGTTGATGGAGCGCGGATACCTGCAACGACAACCAAGGTTTGAATATGTTTATGTGGGGCGATAAGTAACCGGACCAGCAGGCGGTCACCGCTAAGTACTCTTTCCACAACTGCTTCAATAGGATTTCCCTTCTCACTCTCAATCAGTGCCTTTGGATCTGGTACTTCATAAGCGGTCTCAAGGTCACCGCTAGTTGGCGCCCAGACGCCCTTTGAATCCGTCCGGGCACGGTTTTCAAGATCCCGCAGCTTGTCCAGCAGTGCCACAGTATCTTCAGATTCTTCTCGCTTGCCTGCATCCTCACGCACTTTGACCCATCCTTCCGCCACGCAGAGCTCGGGCAGTTCCTGGTTATTAGGAAGTTTCACGACGCCGTATTCTCGTTTTGTGGTGGGAATGGAGTAGAGCACTTGGAACTTAATGACCTTGCCGACAAGTAGTTCACGCAGGAATTCTCGAGATTGGAAGGCAAATGGCTGTAGGGTGGGGTAAAATTAGAAGTTAGCGGGGAACTGACACATTGCAGGGGGTATAAAGAGCCTCAATGGCAAGGAGACCGGGCTGAATGATAAACTTACCTCGTCACCCTCTCTACGTAACCGCGGAGCAGATACATAGGCCAAGCTCAAAGTCCGTTCCTGGCTGCGGTTGGTGACATGTGTCAGGACGAGGGTGTCACCAGACAGAATGGTCTTGACGCGGGCTTCCAGTAGAGGCATAGTGAAGGTCAACGATTGAATAAACGATAACGGGACGAGGGGCACAGGTACCGAACAGGTATATATGTATATAAGAGTGAATAGTATGGAAGCGGAATGAATAGATATGGCGAGATGTGGGAGAGAGTGTTGTAATCCTTGGATTCTTGTGTGGTTGTGCTGGCCAGCTTGACATTATTCGAAGGTTACATATTTGTGGGGTTAAGAGGCCCTAAAACTCGCAGCTTCGCAAGGTTCAGCCACAACTAGGGATCCAGAACCAGCGGTCCAGGGATCTGTCTTGCTGTATATAGATTATACTATTGAAGGGGGAGGAAAAAATAGTAAATAATGTACAAACGGTAAACCATCAGTTGCAAGGAATAAGTGATAAAATTTTGCAATAAATCGGTGTTTAGAGAAAACTTATATTTAAAATCGGAATCCCCAGCTACATTGTTCTGTTAGAACATCGAAAACACGCTGATCCGTAGTTAGTAATATTCTGATACTTCCAATAATGAAAATAGTCAGTGTAGAGACTGAATTCATTGCTCTCCACAACCAGATCCAGCTAGCTCAGTGTTGTTTTGGAGGAACTAAAAAAAAAGGGCAAGATAAGAAGCGATGTAATGGGACATTCTTTAACATGTACTCCGTAGCGAAAAATGAAACGAGAGCAACCAGTTAATGTGAAGTTTCACCAGCTTTTAGAATGGTCTCCAGAAGGCGTGTCTATGTTAGACTCCACAAATATTGCGTGCCACATTTGAATCAACATTTTTGTAGCATAAGTAGGCAATGATGCGAGCTCCTGACCGACAATTCAATCCTAACATCAGTAAGAGTTGACTATATTGAATGGGAGGTTCGAAGGGGATCGAGTTTGCCTGAATACATCAATTAAGTGTTTGATTAGCTTCTGATGTGATCGGACTTTTCCCTCAAAAATTACCAGATAGCATCTTAGGATCCTAAAGACATCAGGGACATAAGAAATGAATTGATATGCAGCTTCAGATCAGTTTAAATAAATATAGAAGATGATGTAACAAAATACAAACAAAGCTGGCCAAAGCATAAAACAAATGGCGATGGCAAGCATTGAAAGCTGAAATTCGGGTGGCTTTTTCGCTTTTCAGGTCATCAACGCAACGGCTGGAATCGGCTAGAAGGAAGCCAGTGGCTGCATAATAATAACTTCTAATTCATTAAAAGGATGCCTTTGGAGATTGGAGCAGCTAGAGGGACGAAGGTGAAGTGCATGCGTGTATGTACTGTAACTACAGACACACACAAGGGCTATGACCCAGGTCTGGAGAAAAGGAGTTGGCCCCGGCTCTCCGAGTTCATATTCCGCCCTAGTGGTTCAATGTTTGAGGGCTTTGATTCTTTGTTAACTTGGCTTGTATTCTGACAGCCATTCGGCTGACAGTTGTCACAACAGAAACGGAGAAATGATGTAAAATATTAATAATTTTGTCTTGGAGCTTCTGCAAATCAAAACCTAAAAAATGTTTCTGGCCATAGTTGATCAGCGTCTGTTACTTGAATTGGATCATCGGAAGAAAGTAAATGACACAGCAATCTTGAGACTGATTTCCGTGGCCAGTATTCCGTAGGGAGGCCAGGGAAATAATTTAACGAATTCAAATGATAGTTAACCCTGTTGATACTGATTGCACATTTGGGTTTGGTTGCAGCAACGATACTAGATGTAACTTAGGGCTTGGTAGGTCACATGCTCCTCTGCTCCTGCGCCATATTTCAACTGCAGAATCCAACTGCCCGCTCTACATCGTCGAGATTAAATGCAATGAATCAATGCGGTGGTGTGTCTGTATCTACAAAGGACAGGAGGGCCCTGAGATTGCCCATGATATGATGCCTCGCAATGTTAACTACCAAGGGGTTGAAGAACTTAAAGCTTAAAGCACTCTATTTGTTCAACTGAAATCTGAGTTTGATAATGTCATTTCAGTAGCTCGAGGGGCGCGAGGGGGACGTTTATTTGCAAATTCTATTTCACCAGAACCTCTGATAATGGCACGCCCATGAGACAGACGAGGTATATAGACAGGCTGAGTAGAGGTAACATTCTCATGAGGAAGTTCATTCTGCGATCAAATTTTCTTGCCCCTATTTCTTTTAACTAAATTCTCTGTCGATCCTGTCACCAAGACATTCTGCAGTATCTTTAATGACACGAGATGATGCTTTTGGTATTCACAGGCCTAAGGACATAACCTGATCTGGACATTATTTCCCCGTTGAGATGCTGCCCCCTTAGATTTTGAACACCAAACCAGTTTCCGGCCCAACGCCACCGGCACACAGCCTATCCCACCCTTTGGCTACAGCATCCATACCTTGACCAACTTCCACCTTCAATCCGGGCACCGCCCCGGCATCGACAAATTCGCCCCAGCTCTTTAAGAACTCCTCTTCAAATTTCTTCTTGCCTACTCTCTTCGCCGCCTCCGCAAAAATGTCGGACGCGTTTACTTGAATCCTCCCAAGAGCCATATTTCCCATTATGTCTTCTTGTAGCTGTTTTGGGGTAGTTTTCTTTGGCTCTGAGCCGATACCGATGGGGAGAACGGTTCTAACCAATGGTTTCAACGACGTAACCAAAGCCCTGAAGACTGAACCAGAAGTCCCAAAATCGCACACAATCACTTTGGTGTCTGTATCCAGGGTGCCGCTAATGGCATCTGGGGTTGCTTCGGACCCAATATCGTCATATAAACACACTGCGTCATAGAACCCGGTAGCTTCCACGAATGCCTTGGACGTCTGACTTGTGACAGCGATAACCTTCCGCGGCTGCGATCCTGCTGGCCGCGCAAACTTCAGCTGACGAGCGAATGTCACCGCATTCTTCCCAGATGCTGCTAGGATAATTACCACGGCATCTGTCATGTTCGCCTGTTCCATTGTCCAAGGCGGAAGAGGGGAAGGGCCTAAATTTAATGTCGATGGTGGCGCTAAATGGGCCTCGTCCCATGCGAAAACATAGCGGTTAAGCCTATGCGATACTGAGCAAGGAATCCTCAGCAAGGCATCCCGGCCCAGGAGTTCATCCGACAAGAGGGACGCCTGGGTTGGTGGGAAAGTGAGGTACTCGTTGTACACTGGGAATTGCTTCGCCCTGGCAGGGCTGATTTCATGAAATTGGCCGGCGACGCTGGTAGACGGTGATAGTGCCAGGTCGACAGGTAGAGTTCCGATGGGTAGATAGCCGTAGACAAGGCTGCCAATTGGGAGATCGTTGCGGTTGCTCTCTTCCACAAATCCAAATCCCCATGCTGATATACGGCCATATTTTTCCGCGTCTTGGAATTGCTCAGGAGTTGAGGGAGGTAAAGGGTGGACGTCCCACCAACCAAAAAACTTCCCCACCTTTGCGTAGGTTATATTGTTTACTGTGAGAGAAAATATGTATGTTTTTACGCGGACTGATAATGCGGATAGAGGTGGGAGTGGTTCTGCATCAGGGAGGGGAACGATGTGTTGTTGGGTGAAGTCCTCCTTGCAAAGGACCTGAATCGTTGGAGGAGACATGTTTGCAAATATACTAGTAGGGTTGGCGTATTCAGGAATCTATGCGTCGTGAAAGTGTTTAATATAAAAAGATGAGTTGTTTATTCGGACACTCAGCTTGTTGCCATCCGCCATGGACGCTGCGATCAGCTTACAAATTCCAGGCTTCCACTGAAAATGCGCTAAGAAAGCGGGGAAGAATATTAATAAAGCTTTTGTAGGATCCAGCGGGGTGTGGGTATTGTTGTCCTCAATTGGAGCAAGTTCTCGGCGCCCTGAGCATGATTTTCAATCTCTAGCTCTAGACAATAAAGCTTACCTCCAGAAAAACTCGGAATTCATCCATGGATGTCCTTAACAACCTTTGTGGGAAGCAGTTTGTCCCCATTAGGATTAACCTTTCGGGCTCTATACAGCAGTGGCAGGGGTTACATTGAGAGAAATCAGCGCGTAATCCCTGCTGGTGAGAAAGATTGTGTACATCCCTCTAACTAATCCCAATTCACCTTTAAGTCTGATCTCCGTACTCTGTACACTCCGTTACAACAATCTAACAGGCCAAGCTCTTCAATCCAAGCGCTTCAAAACATCTTTTCCCGTTAAACTGTGGTTTTATCATAGTAAAAGAAATTACGTAAGGTTCGCTTTGAGGGCAGAGTGTCAGCCATTTCATTCCCAGTACAAAAGCTTGTTGGTGGGAAATTTTATTGTACTGTACCTCGCTGTCATGATTTCAGGGAGCCAAATCTGGGCGGTGGCTGGGCATGTAGGTCGACCTCCTTATCATTAGAATCACGAAGCTTCGGATTAGTGGACGATGAGATTCTCTGGCCAGCTTCGAATAACGCCTTGAGGTAGCTTTTTGGTCTGAGGGAGGAATGAGTGCCGCCGATATTTTATGCCGATTCTTGGAATAATTGAACAGTTTTATCTTTAAATCCATTCGTTCAGATGGCTTTCTCGGCTGCTGCTACGCATTGCCGTTATTAGCATCGTAGTTTGGATGGAAAGATAAATGTTCCCATCTTCAATCATTTAAATACATGTCATCCAGCACATAATATAACGAATCCGATGCGGAGAGTAGGAAATCTGCATCAATGGGGTTCTGGGAAGCCACCTACAAAACCATTGTGATTTGTGGCTCAAATCGTGAAAACCCTGATAATTCACGAACATAAAAGCCGACCAGGAATGCCGGTAACAGGATAGTGGCTAGGAATTTTTGATATGAAAATAGTTAAGTAAAAGCGCCTGTGTATCAAGATTTGTCAAAACCGTTTTGAATAGGGCTCAAGAAAGAAGTAAATGCACGACAGAGGCCACCAAGCAAAAGAAAAAACCCCTTTGACATATGCGCCAAACACCACCATGCACCACAAACACCACCGCTCATCTCCTCCATCAAAATGGTCCTTGACGTAATACGTCTCCAAAGAACGGTACGTATACCGGAAATTGTAACGTCCAACTCTCACAACTAAGAGCCCAAAAGACATATTGCTCATTTCCAACGGGTGCATTTTAGCCATTCCCGCCTCATATAGGCCATGGTTGAATAATCAGCATACAAGGAAACAAGTTGTGGCGAAATGACTTTCCAGTTAATGAGGTGACTTGTCACCAGGAAATAACCCCGAAGCAAGAGGCGGCCGGTGAGGAAATGCTCAACTTTATATTATGGCCCGGAGCGCTGAACTTAGATTCCCAGTGCAAGGGACAGTTCTCACTGATCGAAATGATGAGTCTGGTCAAGCGGGAGCGCGTATGGATGGAAAATATCTGGTTGTGTAAACTGATGGTATGGTGTCGCGGAAACTGGAGGATTAGGAACACGCAAGTTTTGAGGGGGGTTGTGAGGTTCAGTGGATAGATGCTGTTCTCCATGGGTCGGTGTATGAGCACTGCCCCTGTGGCCAGTTTCAGGGTTCCCAAATTCGCCTAAAACTGATATTCGCGACGGAGAGCCGGCCTTTGTATGCGGAGAAAAGAAAAGGGAATGTTCAAATCGAGAGTCTAGATATGCCACTATTTGTTTAAGCCGGCGCGAGTCAAGGTCGCAAATGTTGATGATTTTCTTAAGTATTTTGCGGACCTTTTGAGCGACCAGGTATGTTTGTTCTAGCTCTAGGAGGGTCTGCACGCAGATGGCTAAGTAGGTGTATTCGTCGGTTACGTCGGTAGTTTTTAGCCTTTCTGCAATGTCCGAGATGAATATGGTGCAAGCCATTTCTATGATGTGGAGGGCTATACCACTCAGGGTAGTTGCATTGTGATGATAAGCCCGATAGTCTGCCAGGTGGTTCGCGATTTTGATGGCATGGTGCACACAGATATTTCGAAATTTGTCCGCAGTCTCTACCTTTCGCGTGTCGGCTTTTCCAAACCCAGCCAGTGGACGATATAGGATAATGATTGCTGCACAATATTGCATACTAGGAAGCAAGATGGAGGAATGTTAGCTCAGCATTGTTGTTTCCAGTTTGGGTGACATCAGGGTATGCATACTGCATGACTGCAACCGAAGGAAGTCCGTTTTTTCTATAATATAGTTGAGGTACCAAACGGTTGTACCATTGGTGAAGCTGGTCACCTAAACTATTGATATGCGCCATCGTGGGTTGATTCCTATTTCTGTAGCAAAACTAGTTAATGGCCATTTTGTATATCATTGAAGATGGCCAGACGTACAAAGTCTCGCAGATGAGGCCCACCAGCTCCAGGAGAGAGGCCCAGGAGCCAGCTAGGAGAACATGCAATGGTAAAGAGGTATTGTCCCTCGACAGTCGAGGGACAGTCACGTTTTCATCGAGCTTCAAGAAAAAAGAGCGCCCAAGATACAACCCCCAAAGCCTACATATACGATGCTAGGCATTAGTAAATAAGATCCGGAAGATCGAGATTGCAGGATCAAATGCATACCTATCAAAAACAAAACAACCCCAGAAAGTAATCTGGCGCGCTTCCATGTCCATTTGTGGCATATTCTCATTTGAAGAGTCACGATGGAGACCCATCTCGATTGCAAGACGACAAGCAGTGTTTGTTAGTGCCAAACCCGTCATATCATTAGAAAAAGCACAGTATATAACTGATAGTAATAGCAATGATTGTATAGTCGTTATCCCGGGATGTTTTCTTTCCTCCTCAAGTAATCTTGAGGCTTCAGCAAACAGGCATTGGTATTCTTCTATGCGTGGAGGCTGCTTGCCTTTGTAGGCCTTATCAGGCGGCAGAACTAAGGCACGTATTTCCGGTCGAGGTGATATTCTTGCCGCACATGCCATAATGCAATAGAGTAAAGCTTTACTGTAGAAGTTCGTTTTGCCTGCAGCCATATCGCCGACGAAAGCTTCTTGATGGAATACCTGTAGCTCTGTATGTTGGTACTTCCAGTAGAGGTCCAGCAAATAATTCTGGGTCTCCATATCGACTTCAAAACGGCCGCCGTAAGGTGGGCCTGCTGCCCGCGCTCCCCAGGCCCCAAGAGTTGACCAGGGCTCTCCATCCTCATTTTCTTTTACAGTTAGGTGTAAACTTGAGGTTGGACCACCATATTTTATTTTGCCGTCCAGATGATATCTACCATCACAGAGACAAGCAATAACATTCTCAGGATACGTCTTAGTGAGTGGCGATGGATGATAACTGGGAAATTGATTGAGCTCATATAGAGTCATAATCTCGCGCGCCTGTATGCTGCGGTGGAATTCACTTTCACGAAGAGACTTCTCAAGCTCTTCGATTCGGTTGTGTAGTTCCCGGATGTACCGCTTAGAAGATGGTCTATAGGTCAAATGTCACTCGATTGTACAGAAACCATGTATCAGCGAGCGAGCAAACCTTTTGCGTTCATCAACCTCAGGTCCTGGGCATGGTATCCCGAGCCTTTTGCACTTTTTGCAACCGCCATCTTCTGGTTGGCACTATCGTAGGAAGATACAGTTAGCAGGAATTTCCATTTTCACCCCCAATAAAAATTGTAAATGTCGCCCAATATATTCTAACATGGTTTTGCACCAGACCTTGATTTTTTTTGCTCGGCAATTTAAACAGGCCAGCGTGAGAACAGAGCCTGGCTTCGTAACTGTTTGGCTAGGTTCTGTTTCTTGGCTGTCTTGCAACTGGAGGGGACCATGGCGTTCAATTTCAGGCCAAGCTCTCCGTAGCATATCGGGTTGAAAAGGTTGGGGCCGAAAAAGCGGTGATGTTGCTGACGGCGGTGGTGTCGGCTGTACTTGCTGGTCTGGCGGCGGCTGCGAGCGAGTTGCTTCTCCATCTTCCCATTTAAGGTTCTCATCATTACTTTGCATCAACGCCGGCGGGGCGGAGTCGACCCCCGACATCAACGGCGTGTACACTGGGAAGTAAAAGTTGGAGTGCTCCATCACGATCGTTGAGACATGATCTAACAACGGTTTAAAGGGTGGCCGGGGTTTGGTTGATTGGCGTTTGCTCAGAGATTAGGAGGTTGTTTATACAGGCTGGAAGGTCGGGACTACTATCAGCGGGACATCATCGCCGGAACGACTGCATCTAAATCAACAACGAGATATGACCAGGATTCAGACGTTGGCAGGAATTGGGCCTCCAGACGCAGTGGCGGAACGACCAACAGATCGGGTGTGTGCTCGGGGCATGGATAGTTACTATCAGCCTTAAAAAGACCGTGGCGAGTCTGAAGCAGGCTGGTCCTCAAACCGCCAAATTGGTAACGTACATTTTATCAAGCAGTCTTCACTGGCTGAGTTCCTTTGAATGGGTTTATAGGTTCATGCCTCGGCAGGCGTTGGCAAATTCCTCAAAATATGTTTTTGCAAAATATTGGAATTATGGCCGCTGCCAGGGCATTTACTCTGCAAACCAGGCCAAGAAATGTATCTCGCTATTTTGAATGCGGCATAGTGGTCATACTGCCCACTTTTTTATGCAAGGAAGTGACTAACAAATCTGCATCCCGACAAGTTCGGCTGCCTTGGTCTACGTCGCCAGATCCACTATGAATTGAACGAGATTGCCATCATTCTTGCTTCGTCGCATGGGGTTTCAAACATCCGTTCGATAATGAAAAGTTGTAGGATCGCTGAGCCTTTTCGCGTTGCTCCACTGTTCCTGAAGGAAGCGAGGGTCACTCAGTATCCATGTACTATTGTTACTGTACAGTACCTTGGCCATTCCTCATTGTTTCTCCATCCTTTTGGTGTGAATTCCCAAGGCGACCAACTACTGCGTATCTGCTGAGTACCCAAGCGGTCTGATAATTTTCGACTTTTAACTTCCTTTTGCCTTTGCCCCTCAAGCAAATATCACTGCTTTTAGGCTTCCCCGTCAAGTTTGATTTCCTTCGCCCAGAGTCGGACTGCTGAGTAAATGGAAATCTCGGCCGTGGGCTCCCTTTCGCAATACCAAATAGGAGTTATATAGGGTGATGGATTTCGAAATCTGTTCGGGGTTCCAGATTCCGAAACTTTAACTGGCAATAGAAATGACAGTGACCAGCATACATCCAGGGAATTTGGCGATGAGATGGATCGCTTGCAAGGAGCCTAGCTCATTCCTGAACGCCACGAAAAAGGTATCCAATTCCCGCTAGTCAATGAGATAGCAGGTTCGGACCCGCGTCTACGGATGCCCTGCACAAATGGGAGCCATATTTCAACCAACAGCCAGGGCCTCGATCACCAACGGCCGCCGTTGAGAAGAATCACATGGTCATGCGGAGCACAAGAATGTATTTCCGATGTCGTTTTCATCGATATCCAACTGTTCCGTTGAAGTGATCGTATGTATCACCTATTATCACACCACACAATATCCGCAGAACCCGCAACCAAGCTGCCCAAACCGAATGCTCCGGAAACACCTGGGTATATTTACAGGTCGAGGTACTTAAGCTCCCACCAGTTCAGCCCTGGAGCCAGAGGAGTGAGGGCTCCGAACACTTCAGCAGATCCGCAATATCCCAGTATTCCAGATGGTCCATCTGCTTTACACATTACAGCTACCCTTCAGGGATCCTGCTTAGGTACTCAAGCAAATCCAAGAACAGCTGCACTGAAATTAAATGGCCCCTTGTTAAATATGCATTAGCTGGATATTGTTGCAGTCACTCATGAAACACGTGGTGCTCAGCATTCGCTCTATGTAATAAACTACATGGGCATTGAAATCAGGCTCCAGTCAACCAGCAAAGGTCAACGGCAAAATCCAAAGAATACAACGGCGATCATATTTTCCCCATCGTGCTCCCATTTCAACCCATGGCAGATTTTGCCTGAAAAGAACGCCTCTCAAGATAGCTAATGAAAACGCAATTACTGCACCTGCTCGGAGAATCATGGTAACTCGCTGAAACCATGCAGATTTTTGTCTTGTTTACACTATTGTTGTTTGGGTCTTTCCCGATGAAATTCCCATCTTTGCGATTCATATGTCAAAAGAATGACAGTACAAACCGATCTTTTTATTATATTTATTTAAATTTATCAGCATTTGCATACACATCCCTTAATTCCTCTCCAATCAGCACTAAATACCCCTCATTGCAGCTTCCAGACTCCAGGCCCATGCACAAATTACTCAGGCGGAAGAGATGTCAATTTATTTTAGACATTTGTTGCGTGAAGAGTGCATTATTGGATAAGTAGAATACTTCCAATTAGCAATTCATCAGAGGAGAAAAAGATTACAAAATAAGACTACACAAACAACATTTGCACCCACCCAAAGGAAGACATACGAAAGCTCACCCTACATTTTTCCTTCCACCCCCTTCCCCCAGTTTGCCCTGGTCCTCCTACAATAAATATAATTAGCTTACTTATACGCAGACTCCTTTTAGAAAAATAAGCTCTGCGTACCAGACATACATACGTACAAGTACATATTATATTATACAGCTACCATGCATGCGCCTTACATCACCCCCTTTTCGTACATTATAAATCCTACAACTATAACTACCACCATTCATGCATGCATGCGCCTTACAAAGATGTCACCTTCAGAAACTAAGTTGCGAAAAGGGGCTAAAATGAGAGAGTTGAAATGAAATTTACTTGGGAATAGAAAGGGGGTTTCATCTTTTTTTTTTTTTCGGTTTCGCAAATGCCGCTGATTGTACTTCCTCTCCCCCTTCTCACCCCGGCCCATACAAGTACATATATACCTCATATATGGTCATATTGGTGCACATAAATGCTTCAAATGTAATATTATCCTCTTGCCATATCTAACAAGCTACATTCAACATGGCATACCATGCAAAACCTCAAATAAATTAGACACGGAGCGCATCACAGCAAGATACAATGTTAGGCAGTCGCATTGTTTTTTAACCATATATTTATAGTTTTCCCTTTCTCACTCGTTCAATTTAAAAAAACAAAAATTAGGGTAAAGAAGATTTTTTTGCATTCCGAGAAGCTATAGCGCTCTTTCATCCCGCAGATAGAAATTTTTTTATATCTTCCAAATACCATCATTCGATTTCTGCGAGGTGGTTTATCGGGGGGTTAATTTTTTATGCAGTAATGCCAATGACACCTGTAAAAGTGAAGCAAAGATGTATAAATCAGCCCACGACTCTCATAAATATATATATATATATAATTTCCTTCCTTAAGGAAATTAATTACATAGAAAAATACATACCGCAAGCGGGGCGGGTACCAGCATTGCCGGTCTTCTTGGATTCTTCATTTCCGCCCTTTCCAAGATCGTCAGTGCCAGCATGGACGACGACGGTGCGCTGTTTCAATTTTTATATTCCCCCTTAGTTAGCAATCACCAAATTGCAGGAAATAAGGAAAGGGCTGTGAAAGGAGGTTTGGGGGGAGGGGGAGGGGGAGGGGGAGGGGGAGGGGGAAGAAGATGGATGGCAGGCTTACCCCAAGCACGCTCTGCTCGCCAATGAGCTTGATCAGTGAATCCTCAATGGTGCCAACGGCATTGCCCTCAGCGTCAGTGGTGATGTTGCCTAGGTCTCCAACGTGGCGCTCGGAATCGGTGGGGGCACCATGGGTTTTGCCGAAGGGGTTGACTGTTTGTTTTAAGAGGCAATGGGGTTTAGCTCTCGAAAAGTGGATATTCTATGGGAATATTTTCTGTATAAAGGGATTGAATTGGTGGGTGTAAATGGGAGGAGAAAGGCACATACAGTGAGGGCCAGCCGAGGTGCAGCCATTGGTGTTGTCACCAAACTGGTGGATGTGGAAGCCGCGCTGGGCATTGGGGTCATTGCCAGAGAGGTTGTATGAGATGACGGTCTTGGATGACTCGGAGGCCTGCTCGAAGGTTACGGTGCCCTTGACATTGGAGTCACCACGGAGAACAGCGACTGCAAGAGACCAATCCCCCCAGAAGGGAGAAGGGTAGGGTGTTAGTCCAATTGTGCCACGAATTATCTTTTAAAAGCTGAGTGCATAGTTAGGTGTAATCGACTGGGCGTGTAGAGTTTGGAAATATGCTCATCGGGAGGCGATTTGATGTGCAGGTACTCGATGACTAGACAAGAACTTGAACCAATCTACCGGGTATCCCAAATGCTTATTTTCCGGAACCAAGATCCGTGCTGGTTGATAGGTGCATTTGCATACCCTCCCTCCAAGTGGTAGTGCTGGAGGTAATTTGTACAGCACCGGGGGGGGGGGGGGGGGGGATAGGCGGAACCGGGAAAAAACAGGAGGAAAAGGGAAAAAGGAAGCCAAAAAAAAAAAAAACAGGAAAAAAAAAATTACAAATCAAAAAACAAACAAACAAACAAAGAATAAACTTACCAGCCTTGACCATTTTGACGGGATTGGAGTTAGTTGGTTAAAATAGTGGATATACAAGATGAATTCTGGGAGCTGAATTCGTGCAATTGACGGTGATATATATGTTAGTTATAGTAGTGGTGGAAAAAGAAGGGGGGAGGAGAGAGGAGAGAGGAGTAGAGAGGAGACGAATACCAGGAAGACGGAGAAAAGCACATCCGGGGCGGGCTTTTGTTATCATCGATGTCATTTCCCGATTTCACCCCAGACACGACCAAGAGACAGACAGAGACAGACAGAGACAGACAGAGAAGCGGAGGGGCAGGCTGACTCATCAACCCCGCCATGTGGGGGGGTCGGCCGAGGTTCAATGACGTGATATCACGTGAGGACTTTGTCAGCAACCCGCCCTTGTGTTCAGGCCTTTCCTCTTCCGGGTATCAATAGAAGCAGCTCAACGACATCAGGGTAGAAAAGAGGAGAAGAGACATCTACAAACTACGTCTTTACAAGTCCTTCAATCCTTTCTGTCTGGATCTGTCCTGCTGGTTGTATAGATCTACTCACAAACTTGGGAGGCAGTGCAGCAATGTCAATTCCTTCGTCAACGCCCCGCAGGAGACTTGAAAGCAGATATCTATACTATCTATATCTGGATCAGACACTGGCTTTCATATCGTTATAATACATTCCCCGCCCCACCCCGCAACACTTTAACTCATAGTTGTTCCTGTGCAGAAGCAGAGGATCATATTCGATGCCTCAATCACTGAGTGGTGTTCACTCTGGTGTTCACTCATTTAGCCTGTATACCTTCTACGCTCCATGTCGGACGAAGACCAATATTAGCAGGAGGCAGACCAGTTCCCCAGGTCAATTTTAGAGCTGGAGCTGGGATTTGAAGAAAACCAATCCATTATCTGGTTGTAGTTACGGATACTAGCCAGGCCCTACCCTTTGACAAAGAGATGAGCTGCCCTTGTTAGACTTTCATGGATTGAGTTTTCCAGATACTAGCTTCCAGAGCAGGAAAAGAAACATGTTGCCGCCCATGGACGAAACAGGACCACGTTAATTGTCCGGCCTTGACTATCGAACTTGTTGTTTTCTCCCGTGGTCATATAACCCTCTGTCTTGGGAGTCGAGAGTCGAACTTTTCCTTCCCTCTTATGACCTCTCGCACTTGAGCCCCTAGTATTCCTTTATGGGTCGGGATTTTTGGCATCTCTCCTCGTGGGTGGAGACCAATCCAGCCCTCCATGTTGGCACGAGTTTGTGGATTCAAATATGAAAGTGCAAGTGGTGCAAATCAAGAAGGAAATTCATCTACTCTGTGTATGCGATCAACACCGCTACTAGTGGGTAGCTGTATTTCAGTGGTATTGATGTAATATCACAAGCCAGAGGCCGAGGAGCCTTGATCTGGGACATGGCCTCGGCGTTTAGCATCACCAATAATATGGCTCTTTCATAGGGCTCCCATCGGACCGTTCCATGTGTTGCCGCTAACGTGGGGAAAGTCGTGCCAAATCTTCCCGTTACCTCAGTTTTTTTTATTTTATCGATGCCAACAAGCTAAGATACTGGTAGGGATAGCCAAGTCCTGGCTGGAGTGCAAATGTGACAAGAACTAGCGAAACACACCAGCCACGCCAGAGTTCCAGCGATCACCGACGAATTATTTTTGCAACATTTTCTGGGCGGTTCGAGCAAGAATTATTCGCATCGGGCAGAAAACCAACGGTGCTCTCAGAATTTGTTTGGCGTTTTGAAGCGGCGTAAGTTACTTTTCTTCATCTTAACTCGAAGTGCTTTAATGGAGGCGTCCTATTCCACTTAATATTCCAGTGGCCTCATCACCTAACCCATAACCACACTAAACCCAAACTATCTTGCCAGCTCTTCCCTCGCCCGGATTCCGAAGCCTGCGGCGAGTATGCTTCCCGCATGCAATCCTACTGTGACTCAGGTGATCCGATCTGTGACAGCGGCTTCATACAGGAGGTTCATAGGGCTGTAGTAGAGAAGTATCGTGCTGACGCTGTTGCGTTTGTTAATGGGTTACTTTCTTGAATTATGCCTTGAGGTCTGATAGATATAGAGCACGCGTACGATGTATGTATTGCCGCGCCTGGTGGGGTATTCAGATTGTCCCCTTTCAATTTTGTTTCATGCTTTTCAACCCTTCCATTCGTGGCTTGTTGGAGAGGTTAAAGGAATTAGCGGAGAGAATACCTGCATGGACTTAGGAAAATACCTGTTATACAAGTGTTGCGGACTCCGCATGTGTTTTGAGCATGACGTTCCATTCGAATATTGATAGAGGGCGCGAGTTCTAGACGGCTCGTGCATAAGACGAATTGATGGGGGAGAAGTTGTTATATATCAAAGCAATGGTCTATATTCTATATTATTCTATTTTCCTGAGGGTTAAAACAAATCGAATACAAAAAAAAAAAAAAAAAAAAAAAAAAAAAATCTAACAATATGAAATATTAAGGCACGGGGAAGCCTGGGAAAGAAAAACTAAGGAAAAGTTAAAGAGTTAGAATGTCCCCTAAACGCCGTACATTTGGCCCTTTCCGTGAGGCTTTATCGAGATACACGGTGCTGGCAATCCCGTTACTAATGAAAGTAGCATGCTCTTTTCACATTCACGTCAAGAGGCCCTGAGGCCTATTTCTAAAATCTAGTCGAATTTTGCGAAATACAAATGGATGAATTCTCTGCTATCGCAATCTCTGTTCAGGCCCGATGCGTAATTTCGGGTGTAGCGCCCGGCTCATATCGGTAATAGTCGCTGCGATCATCCGGTATTGTAAGCGGAGTTGAATATCCGCTGGATTTCCGTGATCGATCCGTCATGCTTGATACTTCTAAGAGCTATTGATTGTAGAATTTTTGTTGTTAGCTAAGAGCAGGGCCACTAGCTGGGTTATTCTTATTTTATGGGTATATTATGGAACTTGCCATTTGACCTTGGGAGTGTGTTGCTTGGCATATGCCTGGAGATGCACTTCGGCTGAGGCTATGGTGTCGAGGGTCGATGGGAAGAGAGTCGAAAGGCGGAGGTTGAAATGGAGACGGAGTTTGACCTGAAACGGAGCGGCGGTCTATCAAGCTGGGACAATACTCGGATAAGGCTCGACGGTATTCCGGAAGGGGAGGGCGTAATTTATTAGAAGATATAGATTGTGATTCGTGGAGTGAGTGGTATTGAGGGACCCCTGTTGCCAATGAGTGCGGGTGTAGAGATACTGTGTTGTACTGGGGAGGGATAGAACGAGATTCAAGCGGTGTGGATTGATACTGTTGTTGTTGTTGTTGTTGCTGTTGTTGATGATGATGATGATGATAGGTTGCTATGGAGTTGTACTGTTGTGGAGCGTGTCGGAATTCAGGAGGTATGGCTTGGTGGTATGGGCCTGGGTGATTTTGAAACGGAACTGGGTGAGATCGAGGGGCAATGGAGTGGTAGCTTTGGTAGGGAGAGGGAGAATGAGGATACCGAGCAAAGGGGGTGTGGAGGTCTGATATAGTGGTTTGAGATTGAGCAGCGGCAGGTTGACGATGGTGATGATGCTGAGTTACGGCGGATTCAAGTCCTGCAGGAGAAGGATGTTCAGGCGCGGAGAACTCGACGGAGGACTCAGGCTCGCTCTGGTCTTTGGCCTTAATATCAGGGTCTTTATATATTTCCCAAGTCTGATACCGGGCATGTTAGCTCTATTGACTGTTTCTGAACTTCCAACCAATCTAGAAAAACCTACTAAACTTACAAGCTGGTTACGTTTGGCGGATCGACAAGAAGGCAATGAGGTAATCTGTCGGGTATAACCACGTTTTTGCAGAGCTCGACGCAGACAGTCCTGTTTGACGTCAAGGTCAAGAGCCTCGATTATCTTTTTATATGACAAGTTCCGATTTTCCTTGGAGGCTGTCAAAAAGGCTTCAATGTCATCGACTTGTTTCGCGGACAGCTTGCTGTTTCGACCTGGCCGCTTTTTGGGATCGCACGTGTTTGATTCACAGGTATATTGAACAGCGCGGTGTGAGACTTGAAGATGTTCAGCTATCGCTTGATATGTATAACCCAACCGCCTCAGGATTAGGATATCTTTCCGCTCCTCGCGATTGAGGCGGCGTCGATGAGTCTGAGTCCGAGTTTGGGCCGTTGCAATCGAAAGGTTAGGGGGCTCCGCACTGGTGGAAGTAACTGCCGCCATGATGGGATGAATTGAAGCTGAAGATGGAGGCATATATGTGTTGAAACAGGACGATTATGAGCCCCCAACTTGAGGCGGCCAGGAGAACACCTGGAGCTGCAGATTCTGCCTTGTGGCAGTGCTGCTGTCCATAATAAATAACTTTAAAGCTAAACAAAAACTCCGACGGAGCTGATCGTCGATAGCTCCCGTGTTGCTCATAAAAATTTCCCATCACGTGGGCTTTAGCTAGAGCTTTGGCGCTTCATTAGCCGCGCTAACGAGGCGCCATGTTCGGCTGTTTGGGATGACAGGGGAAGAAGCTCTTGACAGCATGGGGCCAAACTTAGGGAATTGGCCCCGGGGTTTAAGCTGGTTGTCTGTGGTCATTGGATATGGAAAGACAACGAGATATTCGACCGAGAAAAAGGTTGAATTAGGGCTGCATGCCTGCACGTGACTCGCCATATCCCTTCCCTTCATCGCGGTTTTGATTCCCCGTGATTGTCTCTGGACGAAAAAGTAAGAGATTTCATCGAGCGTGCCGGCTGGGGAATTGTGTTTTGTTGTTGCCAGTCACCCTTTGCAAGTGTGCGATCATCCAGTCTCATAACCGCCATCGTTACATATTGGCGACCTGCGCTGCGAACTCTCCATCTGATTTCAAAGTCAGAATATATCATTTTTCCTTGAGCTACGGAGTGTGGTATAGTATTGTGGTTCAGTTTTTCCACCATTACCTGCTGCTTCCAATAAGTAAAACAATGCAAACTAGCTGCGTTCCTGACCTCTTCTGTTAAACGAAAGCGGGGAAGAATGCATCTGCAAAACTAAGAACCCCGCCTCGTCGAGAAGCCAATGCAACCAAGACGATCTCTTCGGCGACACGGCGGACACCAGAGCCGTATCAGATGGAAATGATCTGGGTCGGGATTGAGCCCCATTTAAACTGTTCGGCTATTATTACTGCGAACTGCAGCAACTTAATGACCTCGAACGCAGGAAGTCCGGGATCGGATGAGGATGCCATTCCCATCACTGACCTGAATTCGCACGCCGAATACTGAAAGCATCTGGACTACGGATGTCCTTTTTGATGAACATGACGATCAGGGTTCTTCATACATAGATGGATGGAACAACTGAGCACATAATTCTCGCCTAATGAGTAGTCTGATAATGCGGAGAGTCAAGGAGTATTGACATTTCGATCTAGTTACATCTCCATGCAGTGTACTCCGTACTCCAGTCGAGATGTCCCTACTGGTCAGGAATTGACCTAGTGCGCATATTCTTCGGTTGAGTTTCCAGAAGGCTAAGATATGGGTGGGATGGGGTTGGTCTGTTAAGTACGAAAAGCACTCTACCATATTATTGCTTGTTTATGTTTGTCTGCATATCCATGCATATTGTTAGCGTAGAAATTCGTCTCTGCTCGCAATCCGGTTTTCACCGTTTCCTTTTCCCAGCTTGCCTCAATCTTTTTTAGATCGCGGGGTCCGGGGGTAAACTGTCGATCAATAAGTATTCTATTCGGTTTCCCCTCGGCTTCTCCCAGAGCGACTAACATGTCGACGCATATCGCAACCCTTTTTTATTGCCTTAACTCCTTTGCTGGATTTCCCCCCCAAAAATATTGCTTGCATAGAAGTCCATTGGGTGTATGCTCGTTTGCCAAGGTTACCTGATATAAATTTCGGACTCGGCGGAAAGAACTCTTTCTAACATCTTCGCCACACGGGGGTACAACAAGATTTTTTCCGATCTAAAGTTTCCGCCCCTCAAATCCTCTGATATCTGCAGGCCTCCAGCTCTTACGGGTGTTTTTTGCGTTTTTTTCTTTCCACACTGGCTGTCGGCTTGGGACCCACCAGGGTTTGCCGCTATTTTTCATTATTATTATGAGGCAGGGGCGAAATCATCATCGACCGGGGCGAATTTTTGCGGGTGTGAGCCCGGCGCTCGCCCTGCTCTGTTTGCCTGAGACTCCTCGCCGTGCTTGCTTTCTGATTTTTCTTTGCTGTCTATCCATTATTGTCACAACGGATAGAGTTCATAAACCAGTTGCTTGCCTCCTAAAGAAGCAGTCAAGTCGAAATTTCCCGACGTTGCGTCCATTTTTGCTTTTTATTTTCCTGATTATTGTTTCTTTCTAATCGATTCTGGAGCTGTGGGGGTCCCACTTTTCGCCGATCGCGGATAGAGAGAAAAGGTTTTTTCTCCTTGGTCGTTGTCACGACCTCTTTCCTACCTGCTATATCGCTTTTCATTGATTCAATCCCTTTATGAGAAGTCCCTAATTTGGTCTCCCAAGGAACCCTCTCAGCCTGTATGTTGGAGCAGCGAGTATGGGGGAACTAGTAGACCAAATATCAATATCTCAGGATGAGAAGGGAACGAAGGGCACGGAGGGCAACCTCCAGTCAGGCCATGACTCGGACATGTTTGCGAAGCACCAGCCTCCCGAGCTGCCGCAGCTCCAGAGGAAGCTTAAGAGCAGACACCTTCAGATGATTGCTATTGGTATGCCATGCCTATGTGGTCTTGTGTTTCAATATGGGTCATTGTCGCTGATATTGTCCCTTAGGTGGAACGATCGGTACCGGGCTATTCATTGGTAGCGGTGGTGCAATTTCAAAGGCCGGCCCTGCAGGTGCGCTGATCGCCTATGCATTCGTCGGCTCAATCGTATATTCAGTCATAGTCTCTCTTGGAGAAATGGCAACGTATATACCAATCGCTGGCGCCTTTACCGCATATGCCACGCGTTTCGTCGACCTCAGTCTTGGTTTTGCTATGGGTTGGATATACTGGTTTTCGTGGGCCATTACCTTTGCGCTCGAATTGACAGCGACAGGGCTTATCATTCAATATTGGAATGATGACATTCCTATTGGCATCTTCATAGCTGTGTTTTGGATCTTCATAACGTCGATCAACATGTTACCTGTCAGCTTCTACGGCGAGATCGAGTTCTGGTTCTCTAGCATCAAAGTCATCACAGTCATTGGCTTCATGATCTTTGGCATTTGCATTAATGCCGGTGCAGGCCAGCAGGGCTACCTGGGGTTTAAATACTGGCACATCCCCGGCGCGTTCGCCCCGTACCTCCTCGAAGTCATCGGCAATGATAAGGTTGCCACCGCAAAATTCATCGGATTCTGGGCTACTCTTATCCAAGCCGGCTTTTCATATCAAGGAACCGAATTGGTCGGCATCGCGGCGGGCGAGACGGAAAACCCGCGCAGAGCCGTACCCGCAGCTATTAAGAAGACGTTTTACCGCATTCTTTTCCTCTTTGTCCTGACCATCTTCTTCATCGGCATTCTAATACCATACACAAACAAAGACCTCCTGTCAAATGCCTCCGACGCCTCCGCGTCCCCATTTGTCATCGCCGCCAAGCTCGCCGGCGTCAAGACACTCCCAGGCCTCATCAACGCCGTTCTCCTCACCGTAGTCCTTTCCGCTGCCAACTCCAACGTCTACTCTGGCAGTAGAGTAATGGTTGGCTTGGCCCAGGAAGGCTGTGCGCCCAGATTCTTCACTAAGACCACCAAGGGCGGCGTGCCTGTCTTGAGCGTTCTTTTCACGGCCGCCTTCGGACTGCTCGGCTTCCTCAATCTCTCCAACAGCGGCTCCGTGGTATTCGAATGGTTCATGAACATTAGCAGCATCGCCGGCTTCATTTCTTGGTCATGCATTAACGGCTGCCACCTTAGCTTCATGCGTGCGCTACGCGCGCGAAATCATAACCGTGATGCGTTGCCTTACAAAGCACCTTTCCAACCCTACCTGGCGTGGTACGGCCTCTTCTTCAATATCCTTATCATCATCACTCAAGGTTTTACGGCTTTTTTACCTTGGGATGTATCGAATTTTTTCATTTCGTATGTTAGTTTGATTCTTTTCGTCGTGTTGTATTCGGGACATAAAATTGTGTACCGCACGAGGTTTGTCAAACCGTGGGAAGCGGATTTGGACACAGGCCGGATGGGGGTTGATGCGGAGACGTGGGAGACGACCAAAGTCCCGACGACGGCATGGGAACGCGTTAAACATCGGATGTATCTGATGTTTTGCTAATATTCGAAGTGACGATTTTATCCACTCATCCCCCAAGCCCTCTTTTCTTACCACTACATAGCTGTTTGCATTTTGCCTTCTTGTTTCTTCACTTTACATATATTCGTTGCCCTTTTAATTTCCTTTTCCGTTGATTTCCATTTCCGTTTGGTGGTTGAGAACTTAGTCTATTGAGGTGTGGATGGAAACTGGCTATTTGATGTACAGGAATTCTACGGTCATGCGACAGCCCAGCGGGTGGCCTGGTTATACCCATCAACTCTTTTTTTTCTGTACTTTACTCCATCTGTTTTGCAAGCGAATCGTTGTTAAACGCATATTGACTGCATTATGTGCAAGCCTAGATGGCCATGTTGCTAGGGGGTTCATATGTCGCACACGTTTTGGCCCATATTCGCTGGATAGATGTGTTAGATATACCTACATAGATATGCATTGATTCAT
The DNA here is from genome assembly GCA_002110485.1 of Emergomyces orientalis. Taxonomy (NCBI): domain Eukaryota; kingdom Fungi; phylum Ascomycota; class Eurotiomycetes; order Onygenales; family Ajellomycetaceae; genus Emergomyces; species Emergomyces orientalis. The sequence goes on from MOWL01000008.1 coordinate 109,015, forward strand.
GACACTCTTGTTCATTCATATAGGCCAATTTTTCCTATGAATTTTTTTAGAAATGTCGTCCATGGTGGGTAATTACCTCTTAATTATGTATCTCACTAGCCAGTGCTGGCATGCACACAGGCCTATGGAAATTGTACAGTAGAAGTTAGAGCAGGATCAAGTCGTACAATACTTACGGACCAGCCCCAGGAGGTAATACCTGTTTTGCGTATTTCTATGAATATCGAGACAGATTTCTCACAGTAGTTCGAAGAAGGAAGGGGTTTGGAATTGATAGTGAAGGCATGGGGGTTATCTAAGTAGAGTCGGGCTGGGAACATGCGTAGGTGCCTGAAGCTCTGGTTCTCCCAGAGTTCAAAGTGCAGTAAATTTGCATAGAAAATCGACAGCTGCAATTGTAGCTGTGCATATATGTTCACAGTGAAAATGTAGAGGCGCCACTGCAACGCTGCAGGCTTCAGCATAAATTTGACTTCATAAAAGCACGACGGCTAGTGCGCCAATGAACGGGCTGAGAAGCGGAGAAACGACCAATATATTGAGACATGATAGTGAAGTTATAAAAAGGATATTAGAATCTTGTTACACGCTTATTTGTTCCAAAAAAACAAATGTAGAACAATTCACCGCATCCACCCTCAATGCAACAGAGAGCTTTTACTATTTACTGCCCCCACCCGTTTCTTCTTTAGCTCCTCAACCCAAGAAGGAGGCCGGTGCTCTTGCCGCCCTCCTTCCCTTCACCACCACCTGGAAGGTACGTCACGTTGGGATTAGTGGCTAAGGTCTGGGCAATCTCCCGGCTGGCATCGATTCTTCGGATCTGAATCAAGCCATCACCAGCCTTCATAACAGCCTTGCTAATGATATCCGCACTTTCAGCTTCTCCCTCCGCACGAATAACATTAGCCTGTCGTTCCTGCTCAGCTTTCTCGACGATGAATCTTGCCCGCTCAGCGTCTTGTTGGGCGATCTGCTTCTGCTCGACGGCGCGGGTGAATTCGCGGCCGAAAGTCATGTGGGTGATAGAGACGTCTTCGAGGGCGATGTTGAATTCCATGGCACGGCGCATGAGGTCATTTCGGATTCTGTTGGAGACAGCTTCACGTTGGGTAATGAGTTCTGCAGCATCGAATTGGGCGACGATGGACTTTAGGACTTCGTTACCGATGGAGGGGAGAACTCTTTCATCGTAGTCTTGGCCGAGGGACTGGATGGATGACGTGGTTAGCATTTCATATATATATAATAGATAAGGGGATGTTAAAACGCAGAGGCACATACCTGATAGATCTTTGGCAGTTGCTGGACATCGGGACGATGCAGGACTCGCAGGGTCAAGCTGACCATCTGCAAATCCTTACTTCCGGTGGTTGTGGATATATTTCTAGGCTTCGTTCTGACATCGTAGATAATACTCTTTTGTAGCCAGGGGATGAGGAAGTGTGTTCCCTCATTGACGACCTTTTCCTGCACTCCGGAGAGTCTGTCGAAGATGACGGCCCGGGTTCCTCCCTTGACATCGTACAGAGAAGCCTGGACGAAGGACGCCCCGATGGCTACGGGGACGCCCCATTTGTAAATAGCCGTAAGAGCGTTCGCCATGTTTTAAGAAGCCGGGGGTGGATGCAGAAATGCGTTGCTCCTGGAGTCCTTTGGGGGGGGAATATCAACAGCATTGAATTGGTTTTATGAAGCTTGTTCGAGATACTGCTTTTCATGGAGCTAGACTGTATAGGGACTAGCGCCGGGTGATGTTGGAGGCTCAACTTTTGATCGCAAAAAGACCCCCCAACCGCATCACATTTACATATACACGCACCGCACACATACACAACCTTGCATTGTAGGCAGCGTTTCTGTCGGTTGTCAGGAAAAACCTATTTAATTGTTTCCAAATTTCTCTCTTTCTCTATCCGGCACCATGGGCGGCGGACACCCAGATCCCAAGCGCGGAATGTAAGTTCCTGTCCCCTCCGGTTGGCAACTCCCACCGAATCATTTGAGGGATACTGGCGTTCACGCCATGAGCCATTGATGCAACAGACAGAAACTGACAGTTAGCAGATACATCGGAACCTTTGGAGACTTCGGTACGTTTGAGAGACCCATTTCATTGCGACAACGCACGAGTCTCATCAAAACCCCCCGCCCTCATCTTACAACCCAGCTAAACATAACTATTGGATTATTCCTCCTCTTCTATCCATATTATAACAGCACATGTCATGCTAATGACTGCGTTATTTACGTGTCTTGAATAGGTTGCCCGACCCCGCAAAAGATATCGACCTACGCTCTATCCCCCAACCGACAGCGCCCCTTCGCCGGTGCTCTCTACAACGCCATATTTAACACGTGGAGAAGATCCCGCAACCAAGCTCTCTATGTCATTCCCCCATTCGTTGTGGCATATGCGGTAATCAACTGGGCTCAGGAGAGGTTCGTGTGCCGCGTTACATTTCCTCCCTCCGTTCACATTTGATGGGGATTGTTGATTCCTATTTTGTTGTGTATGTGCATCTGTTATGTGGTTACTGTCTGACATGTACGCCCCAATAGGAATGAATATTTGAACTCCAAGCCCGGACGATTGGCTGAAGGCGGCGGTGAAGAGTAAACACGATGGTTACTCGTTGGATGTAGCTTTGAAAAGGTCGTAGGGGCCCTCAGCCGGTAATTGCGCTGTACAGTACACATACTATTAGAAAGCAATCGACTTTTCTACAGAATTTCATTTTCTATTTAAAATATATTATCCTTTTTTTGGATTTCTTTTCCATCATTTTTTCTCCATCGTACCTAGACTGAACAAACTGGATGATGTGAAAGAAGCGGCAAGGAAATTGAGTCCATCTTCCGATGGAATCCGACCTGCTTAGGTACTCTACATCAGATTCAGTCGATCTAACTATGAATCTAGTCCAAATTACAGCTTTTGACGGTACACTTGTTCCTCTCTTCAATGTGCTTTGCCACACGATTACTAGTATTGATGAATTCCGGTTAGAACATGGCGCATAAAATATTGGCGTAGCCGTGCTTGAGGCGACTGGCATTTGGTAAACAGTGGATGTAAAGCCTGTCGCAGGTACCATTGCCCAGGTTTTCTGCATCGCTATCCTATTTGTGCCCAGTGTAAATATCTGCTTATAGGAAAAGGGAAAAGAACTTTAGACAAAAATTCGAACCCACCACCAAACCCAGGTCGGGGAATATGCAAACCAACAGAGAGACCAGAAAAAAAGAAAGAATAAAAATAAAAAAAAGGATAAAAAAAGATATACGAGACGGCATCTGACCAAGCTGAGACTCGAACTCAGGACCTTTTCGGATCGTTGTGATCCTTTTGTTAACGAAACGTGATAACCAACTACACCACTCGGCCAGCAATTGATGGTACACTACGGCGCAACGAAGTCTTTTGTTGGCAAACTGAGGCCCTGGGGCAAAAGCTAATCCATAGAAGGCTTAGTGTCAAGTAGAAGAAAAAGTTCACCAAAAAATCGAAAATATTCAGAAACCTTGCAGCCCAGTAGACATACAGGAGCAAAACTGTGAATTATCTCCAATTTACTCTTTCTTTTGTTAACGGCCATTATTATTTAATATTTTAGCCTCTCGTCCCCTCCTATAACCTACAATCTCACCTACCGGTTTTTTTTTTTTTTTTTTCCTGGGGTTCCCCGTCACAATGGCCAAGGACAGGTCTGATAAAGAGAGAAAGAAGGAGAAGAAGGAAAAAAAGCGGTCCGAGACTGATGGCGTACACAAGAAATCTAAGAAGGATAAAAAGAAGGATACGAGTTTGCTTTCTGAGGTTGCAGAGAAAGAATTAACCACAAAGGTCTTGGAGCAGCTGGAAAAGCCCGATGCTGAACCAGCTGTTGCTGGGACCCCTTCGAAGAAGCTTGTTGCGGAACGACCTATTGGCTCTCTCGTTCCGTTCGCAAACCCATTAGCGGAAGATAAGATTGCGAAGAAGGTGCTCAAGAGTGTTAAAAAAGGTACGGGCTCCTTTTTTTTTCAATTTTTTTTTGTGATTCTATTTTTCGTTTACTCGATGTTGGTGCCGCTGCTGTGTGGAATACAGGCACATGGCCGCTATGCAAGCCGAATGGTCTTGATATGGCTCTTTTTTTTCTGCGCAATTATTCTTACTAACAACCATCCTCTTCAATCCGCAGCTGCTGTAAATAAGTCTCTTAAACGAGGCGTTAAAGAAGTCGTCAAAGCACTACGGAAATCGGCCGTGCCCGCACCCAACGCCGTAATCGACACGCCAAGCGCCGTCGTCGTGCTCGCAGCAGACATCTCTCCCATGGATGTCATATCGCATATTCCCGTTCTCTGTGAGGACCACGGAATCCCTTACGTTTACGTCACGTCAAGAGCTGAGTTAGGAAGTGCCGGCGCCACCAAGCGACCTACAAGTGTTGTCATGGTACTGCCGCGATCAAGTGCAAAGAGCAAGAAGGACAAGGATAAGAAAGATGGCGAAGATGGTGAGGATAAGGAGTACTATGCGGAGCTTGTCAAGGTTGTGCAGAAGGAAGCGAAGAGGGTAAAGGTTTAGAGAAAATTTTGCTCTCCGATCTATGCTCTCTTGTTCGCCATTTTTTCTTCTTTCCGGCTTTTGTATACCTTCCCTCCTTTTTCCTTTTCACATTTCTCTTCGTTCAGTTGTTTGTTTCCGTTCTGGATGGGTGTTCTTATCTCCGTGGTTTCATGTTATTCTGCCCCTTCGAAGGTGCTAGCTTCTTTTTTCTCCTGGATCGTGTGACGGCCATTATCTGTGGTGTGAGGGTGACGGTATATCGGTCCTGATTTTTATTACATGTTTTGTCTGGCGTTCATACATCGGTGTATAAAATGGGACGGAATGAATACTTTTTTCTTTTTTTCACTTGGCTCAGTTTCATATCTTTTTCCCCTTCCATCTGGCCTATGGCCCTTTGTGGCTTCATTTTGTTGACGCTTCAGTAAGCGGGTGTGGAATGCTGTCTTGCTTACAATATGTGGCTGAAGGAATTCACCCAGCAAATTCCACATCATACAATTGCTCTTGGTACGTACCTCCTGCTTTTACCCTTTACAAAAAAATGCTATGGAATTGGTCTTAGATTCAGAAAAAAGTCGTCAACAAAAATCAATCTTAAATGTGAAATTGTCGACTCTTGAGCCCACGAACAAACGAAACAGATCATACGGAACTAATCAATTTATATCATACCACATCCACATCGTAAAAAGAACCCAATCAATAGGTCATATGAATGAAAAATCACACCCACAAAAAAGGGGACCTCCCCTCAACTCAAGCCTCCTCTTCTGCCTCCAGCACCCCATACGGCTGCCCTCCTTTCCTTTGCCCCTGCCCCTCTCCACCCCTCAACTCATTCGGCGGCCTATCCACCGGCGCCGCCGCCTCGCCCGGTGTCTCTGCATTTTTGGCCTGATATTGATGCTCCGCAACACGCCCTGGATCATCAGCAGAGCCAATTTCGCTCGTGAAGCTGGCGTTGTGCTTTTGATCGTCGTCAAAGCCGCCTTCGGTCAGGTTGACGCCTTTGGGTTTCATGGAGGACGTGTTGTGCACGACTGGGTTTACATAGGATGGAGCTATTTGATGTTGCTCCTGTTTTTTTGAAGTGGACCAGCCTTGTTCGGCGGTGCGGGCTTCAGTGGAGGGGGAGTTGGAAGGGTTCATTGTGAAATGGAGTTTGATCAGGGGTACAATAGCCTCTGGTTAAGTTGTTTTGGCTTGTATGTTGTTTGGCTTGCTTTTAAGATGTGCTGCTGATATATAAAATGTTAGCAAGAGATAAGCATTCGATATTGCAGATCATTCGTTTTTTCTAGAAGAGAAAGGAGGGGCTCGATTCATACAAATTCAACACCTCTGTCTGTACGTATCTCTATAGTGCCTTCCGTCGTATGTTCACGACTATCTTGCGTTTGAGTTAATACTACTTTCGCTGGGGCATTGGGGGAGGCGATGTATGGAGGGAAACGGGAGAAAAACCCAATGGCCTATGTTTTAGTAGCCCCTAGGGAATCCTTGTTGAAATGGAGCTCTGGGTACGTTTCTCCAGGCAAGACGGTTTCCTGTGATGTCATGGTTACGAAAAGTAGCCCCTGCGTCATCGCCACTGAAAACGGGCCTTGATACTGGGATCTCTGTGGAACTGAAATGTTCGACTCTTTTCATGCTTTATTAGTCATTGATAGTTAAATGGTTATTGAGCTGAATCTTTCTTTGGCGTCAAATGAAAAATTCAGATCTCATTGAAGATAGCCAGCTACCATATCTTTGCGGAGACCCCCCAGGTATGCAGCAATCCATGATGTTATATACCAATACTCTTTAAAGGACAATTGGGAAACCAGTCCAGTGAATTCAATTCCATTTGTCATACTTACATTCAGATAAGATCGTAGCAATTAAACATTAGATGCAGTATACCGGCACTTTTCTTCCTCACCAATACATTTTACCTCACCTTAGCTTCCTTCAGAAAGCCTCAAATTTTTTACTTTCCTTCTCTTCAGACCTGCGATTTGGGGGATGTGTTCGTTTTCCATTCTTCACCTGATGTTCTAACACTATTCTCAGCAGTCGCTAGGCCTCTCAACCCACTCTCATCGTCACCCGGGCTGATCCCAGAGATTGCGCCTGAGCCAGTACCCATGGTCTTCATGTTTGCAGATTTCAGATCAGAAGCTTCGGGTGGTTGTTCTTGTAGAGACAAATTTGTTTTCCTCTTGTCGACGTCTGCAACTTTGTCGGTTTGGTCGGTTGGCAGGCGTATTGGTGAACACAACTATAAATGAGATGTATGGATGTGTACGTTAATCGCAGAGACGTTGGAATCCCTGGAACGTTTCCGCTATGACGGTCAGACGTCTGTGATTCCGCCTTGCGGATGTCTTCTTTTGGTGGTGTGGAACGTTCGCTCGGTGCCTGGCATACTGGATCTTGCTAACGAGGAGAGATATATATGTATAATGGATATACCTAGATGAGTGTGGATAGAAATGAATAAAACATAAGCCATCAGTTAAATGTTGATAAATCAATTTATTGCTATATTTCCAATACATTTGAAGTATGTCTCCAATGAAAGCCGCTCCTCTGAAGCTTTAATACTGGTGGGCATTGCTTAAGAGTTGGAGACAATTCCGTGCTTAAGGGCCAATGACGTCGATGCGGACCTGCTCATCGACTTGGGGTCCTGGCAAACACTTGCCGCCAGAATATTCGATTTAATATGACAACATAGTGGCTCAACTGGGGAAACCGAGTCCTGGTCCGCGATAGAGACTTGATATAGGCTGCGCTTGGTCGCCAGTTATAGTCAATCGAGCGGACCTGTGGCTTCCAATGGTATGGGATATATTTGGAAAAAATCATCTTCCTCTGTGAGAGACCTCGTGTTAATTTTCATTTGTGAATGACTTTAGGCCCCTGTTTTCATATTCAGGATACAAGAGCATAGTGCTGCATTGTTATCACTGCTGGTCAGTCCATGAGGCTGGGAGTTTGGGCGGTATTGTTCATTTCGTGTAATGTGTGTGGGTGGTTTGGTCGCCCTGGCAGGTGAAATTCTGAACCCGACGATCAACAAACATAAATGTGCAGACTCAATATAAGATGACAGATTTGCTGAATTCTTCACTGCAATGTATTTTAAATACTCAAGATTGATGTTGAACATAGATATCTTAGAAGCAACCTTGGAAGTTGTTTAGTGATGTAATAATGTTACTGTAAATTACAGTTTTTGATGCTAATTTTTACATCAGTGTTGTAACTTGTAATACTGATAAGATATCAAAATTACAGCAGATTGAAAAAATGCTGTGAACTCCAGCACAAAACAAATGCCAGCACGAGACTATTCTGCTTGGAATACATGCACCCTCTCTTTGAACTCTTATTTTGCACATTTAAGACCTACCATACGTGTATCCTATGCCTCGTGATCCTTTAATCGGCCTCGTCGGGAAACCCTCGTCTGGGAAGTCAACCACTCTAAATAGGTGCGTGCATATTGACGAACATGTAGCTCGCGGGGTCTGCCTGAAATTAATATATCTAACGAAAAATTACAACAGTTTGACTGATGCTTCTTCTAAAGTTGGTAAGTAAAAACTTCGTTCCTTTTTCTCCTAACGGAAGCTGAAAATATATGACCGCAGGAAATTTTCCGTACATCCCCCTTTATGAGCGATATCAAACCCCTCTCCTCCGCAACCCCTCTTTTTCCGTGCCCTTCCCTCCAGGTCCTGAGCTTTCCTAACTAAAATGTGGGGAATAGCTTCACAACTATCGACCCCCAGCGCGCCATCGGCTATCTCCAAGTAGACTGCGCATGCAAACGCTTTAACGTCTCAGATAAATGCAGACCGAATTACGGTGGTTGTCATGAAGGCCGGAGATCCGTCCCGATTGAGTTGCTTGATGTTGCTGGGCTTGTCCCCGGAGCCCGTGAAGGCAAAGGACTCGGGAATAAATTTTTGGATGACTTGCGACATGCGGATGCGTTGATACACGTGATTGATGTCAGTGGGACAACAGATGCCGAAGGTTGGTAAAATCAACCCATAATAACTGTGCAGCGCATAGATGCCACCAGCATAAATGGGTTTGGATGGGCTGAAAAGAAAAACTGTTTTCTGATATCAGGGAAGGCAACTAGAGGGTATGACCCTTCGCAAGATATTGTTTGGTTGAAGTCGGAGATTGTCAATTGGATTTTGGGGAATCTTATGGAAAAATGGTAACACTCAAACCTTCCTACAACCGTGCAATTTGGAAAGCAGACATTTACGGGTAATAGGGGTTCCATAAAACGGCGGCATACTGCAACAAGTGCGTGTGATAATCGACCCCAGTTTGAAATACAAACATCCTGACACAGAATTAGAGGCAACGGCTGTCGAAACGTTACAAAATCAGTTTTCTGGTTATGGAAGTACATCAAAGATCGTCGCTCGATGTCTCGACCGATTAGATATAAAAGAGCCCCTCCAAGAATGGTCAGATGAAACCGTAGAACGTGTTGTCGTCGCCTTCATAGATGAAAAATTCCCCACAGTTCTCGCCCTAAACAAAATTGACCATCCAGATGCCGACAAGGTAGGTTGGGCTCCTGATTCTACGAAAGCCTTTTGACGTTTTGCTAATTTAGTGGAATCGCAGAATATAAGCAAAATCGCCAAAGTTCAGGATCCGCAGTCGATTGTCCTCTGCTCCGCCATATCAGAAGTCTTCCTTCGAAAACTGGCTAAACAAGGCTATATTAAGTATGTCGAAGGGAGCGATTTCATAGATACGAGAGAGGACCTTATAGATATGGGTGATCCTGAGGGTGGCGGGCTCAAGGAAATGGATGAAAAATTGAAGAAGTAGACAATTACCCCTTCCATCCTCGTTGTCTACGTGAAACCAATTGTCTATATTATGATACTTACTCTTGACAGTCGGGTGGAAAATCTCAAAGACTTGGTTTTGTATCGGTTCGGCTCAACAGGTGTCGTCCAGGTGCTCTCGCGTGCTGCAGAGGTTCTTGGGTTGGTGCCGGTTTTCCCAGTTCGCAACATTCATACGTTTGCTTCCGGAACCGGAACAGTCAATGGGGTTTTCAAGGATTGTGTGCTTGTCAAGAAGTCAGACCCACTGCCGATTTGACTGGAATCTTAGGGGGCGCATCAGCTGCTAACATTATTACAGGAATAGCACGGTGGGCGATGTTGCTCGGAAAGTGATGGGTGATGTTCCTATAGCTTATATCGAGGGAGCAGGAGGTACTAGAGTCTCAGAGGACGATATAGTTTCTATTGGAAAGTACGATGTAAGTACTGTAATGCTAAGGCCATCGTTTCCGCTCGTATTCCCAGTTCTGCTATTGCATTGTTTTTGCTTTCAACTAATACACCTTGTCGCAAATCCGAAGGTCTTATCTTTTAAAGTCGGCCGATAATACCTTTCCAGTGTTATTATACCATGCTATTATACTATGGGCGAAATGACATGTTCCATTGATACCTTCTTCTTTTCAAAATCGGGACCCAATATACCCCTACTTGCACGTTGGCTTCGTGAAGTAGAACGCTTATAAATGCATTGCTCACTCAAGCGCCCTTCTGTGACCATGAATGAACGTCAGTCATATGCATCAAGACAGAGAGAAAAAAGAAGACATTTCAAGCTGAAAAGAAAAAGTGAAACAAAACCGAACTCACCTTGCCTCTTTCGTCGGACATGCCAATAATAGGCTTGGGAGCTTCTGGAAATTCTTTCTCTGTTTTCTTCGTGCTACCTTCGTGATTTCGTTCGGCGGTGGCATTGCTTTTGGATTTATCTTCCCCTTTTGTGGCTTCTTCCTTCTCTTTCAAACCGCCGGCTGAGGCCTTGGTTATAGGGTCCGTATTATCGCCGCGCTTGCTCTGGTTCAAGCTATGGTCCTTTCCTTTCGAACCCGTCCATGCAAATCGGATGCCCGAGGAAAGGACCTTGGTCGGTAGTAGTGGATGGTGGGGGAATCGTAACGTATGTAATAAACCTGATCTGCTAATCATGGTGGCTGTGGGATTAAAATAAAGTAGAACGTATCTATGAGAAAGGACGATATGGGTAAATATAATTTGACCCAGATAGTGTATTTATACGTACTTTCTGCTTCTGAGAGAGGGCGTTTTGGGCTATGACGTAGTTAGGGTTAGGGCTAGGGCTGGATAAACGAATCAGGCTAGCCCAACAATGTGTCCAAACATGAGAGAGAGTTCCACCTCAACATTTGCTGCCTTTATTTCTCGTAGCCAATTGTTCTGTGTTTCTCGCATATATTTTGTTAGTAAATCAAAAATAGGGTGGAGTTATATAAGTCATTTAGGCTTAAGTTAACCTCATTGATGGTATTCTCTGCTCTTTAAATTATACAGTACATGTACTCCGTATAAATTCAAAAATTCAAAATCATCTGCTTCTTTCAAGTTTTTCTCTGCTTGAAGCTTTTATCACTGGTCTTATGTAACGCCGTCTCAACGCTTTTCACATATTTATTTCGCCGTCAAAGAGTGAAAAGGCAAGCTAGAACAAGAAATGAACACTCATATGGGTGCTTCCAAGCATATACCTCCTCCACGCTAGCCTGTTTACATACTTGAAATTATTCTTACCTAGGTATGATTATGATGGTCTCAGGTTTCCCTTAGCAGCCGCAACCCCATCCAAGGCATTGAACGAGGCGAAGATTTACAGCCATCGATTGTAAAGATATTACAGGGGGTTGGCCCACTGGGTCAGCTGATCAATCTGTACAGGCTCATTGAATGTTGTGCATTTGCACTCACGCATTGTTTGTGTTGAAATGCATGCACCTCGGAAGAAAAGAAAAAAGAAAACATCAACGTACCGAATGCACTGTTGAATCAAGATTATCGGGTAGATCCAGCCGCCATGCATGTTTGTCCTAGCCCAATCCAGTCGTCCTTGATACTGTTGAATCAAGATTATTTCGGTAGATCCAACCGCCATGCATGCTCTGCCATAACGCAACCCACTCAATCTTGATATTACACTGCAAGATAGTTCCAGTGCAGTCTTCAATCTTTGTCTGCGCCTCCATCCTCAGGTAAATATCACTCTTTACTTAACCTAATTACAATGTTTCGCTCTTAAATTTGTCGAGTAGGACATATCGGGGCGACCCTGGAACGGCTTCACCACCACGGGAAAGCTCATCAAAGTCAAAGGCTACGCTAGCCATCAACCCGCTTTGCACTTTTCCCATCGTATGCGTCAGTATTTTCAAAGTGCAAGCAGCCATTAGTGAGAGTGACGTTGTCGGCTGCAGCTAGACTCTGGAGCTGATAGTACCCCTGGACCTCTGCATCCCTCAGGTTTGGGATGCAGGTGGTCATGAGTTTCTGAGGAAGAGCATCATCCACAATGGATCACAGGGTTGACAGTGTTCCTCGGCTTATCCATGCTTTAGGCTGGGGGTGCAAGTGGTTTGGGCCAGAATGAGAGCGGCGTTTGCAACCAGCTGGCAGGACAGACGGTGTTTTAAAGTGTAACCCATGAGTGATCCAGCGGCTCCAACTTGATGAAGGAGACAGTCGTAAATTTTCAAAAATTACCATGGCCTTAAACAAAAAGCGGAGGGCCTTCTGTCCACGAGTCTCCTTTTCGCTGAAATTCCACGGTATCGCTAGGACGCCCGCTGTATACGCAAATGTGCGACAGCAGACCACGCATCAGGGAAGGTCATTCAGCCAATCAGGGTGGACCTAAAAGGTTTTATTCAGTATCATGAGGTGGGTTGCTAATAGCCTTGAGCCTAGAAAAGGGGGAACAATTTAGCAGGTGTATAACGGCCAGGTGAGGAAAAAGGGGGATCTTTCTTAGCTATTCAGAACATCCTGCCATGGCTGCATCGGATAGTCCACAAGACGGCTTTGTAACCATCCGAGTCCATCCTGAACACACTCTGGCGAGTGTTAAAATGACGTCTCTCATTTCTATCACATAGCTCGCTCCATTTCTATTTCCCTTCCCTTCTCTGCACTTATAAGGACTCTCTCCGTCTCAGAAATTGGGTTTTCCAACTCGGTTCAAGCTATGAACATGATGGACGCCCATGAGTTGCAGTATCCTAGCAAACTCCTTGAACGAGGTGCTTTCCCTCTTACCAGGGACAGGGAGAATGACACGGTTTCCTGTGAGGATTTCGGCCCGAGTACGGTGGAAAAAACAAGCGTAAAGGTACGCATGCTAAAATCAGCAAGAGGGCCTTGAACTATCGTAGGGGAGATAAGCTGATTGAAAATAGAAGCGATTTAGTTCTATCCAAATCTTCTTTTTCGCTTTATCCTTCCTGTCCAGCTGGGAGTCGATTCTTGTGTGAGTCCTGTCCGGTGCTCTCCTTAGCAACCTTCTCCATTCTGATCCCCTCTCTTTGCGTTTATAGAAATATTCGAGCTGTCTTCATCAATGGAGGACCCAGAGGTCTCGCTTGGGGCATATTTGTGGCTATTTCCGGAGCTCTTGCACAGTCCGCTTCCCTGGCTGAAATGGCTGCCATGCAACCAGTTGCTGGTGCGCAGCACCATTGGACGAGCCATCTCGCGCCCCTACGCTACAAGAGGTTTATTACTTGGATGCAGGGTGAGTTTTTCATTTGTTAAATTATATTTTGCGTTCGCTAAAGTTCCCAGGATGGATTACATGGTTTGCCTGGGTATCGGTCCTTGCTGGTGTTGCGAATAATGCTGCCAACATGATTCAGGGGCTTGCAGTCGTCAACTATCCCACCTATGTCCCCCAGAGATGGCATCTAACATTGATCATATTTGCCATTCTGATTGTTGAAGGTCTGATGAATGTGTACACCGTCCGGCTCATTCCCTGGATTCAATTGATGGCAGGTACACTGCATGTTGTCCTTTTTGTCATCTTCATTATAGTTTTTGCCACGATGGCTTCCCGTCACCCCCCTGACTTTGTGTTTTTCAACGGACAGTCAGCTTCCGGTTGGGATAATGGGTTTGTCTCCTGGAACCTGGGCTTGCTGACTCCGGTATGGGCATTTGTTGGTAAGTTAGAGCTTCTTTTTTCCATGGGAACTTTGACTTGAAAACTTATGTTGTGTTTCCATATAGGTTTCGACGGAGCGGTTCACATGGGTGAAGAAGTCCGTAGCGCAAAAGCGGCTATTCCCCGGTCTATTTTCTATTCGGTCGCTATCAACAGTGTCCTGGCTTACACCATGATTGTCATTGTTCTCTTCAGCATGGGACCTCTTGACAGTGCACTCAACTCAGGTTCAACGTTACCTGTCATTGAGATCGTTCGACAGGCGACTGGATCAATCAAGGCTACTACTGCGATGGTGTCTGGATTGCTTGTCATTTCTCTTTCCGTGAATTCCGCCTGCATTGCCTCGTCTTCTCGTCTGACATGGGCATGGTCACGAGATGGAGGGCTCCCGGCGTGGTTCTCGCTTGTATGTTCTGTCTTTCTTCACATACTTGACTAATCCAAACCCATGCCTAATGCTAACTAATCTCTTGAACTGAGACAGATTGACAAGAGTCTCCGTGTCCCTGTCCGTGCGATCTGCCTCCCCATCTTTCTTGTCATGGTCCTTGCATGCCTCAACATCGCCAGCTCCACTGCATTTGGAGCATTTATAGCTCTCTCCACCATAGGCCTGTTTGTATCCTATCTGATTGCAATTGGCTGCCTACTAAATGCTCGCCTCTGGAACAAGAGCCTTCAATTTGGCGAATGGAACATGGGCAAGCTTGGTGGTTTTGTGAACATCTATGCACTCATCTACACTACATGGGTCATCATTTGGGTGCCGTTCCCTCAATATCTACCTGTGATGGCAGACAACATGAATTACTCCCTACCTATCTTTGCAGCAACCACATCGTTTGCGCTGCTATTTTGGGTGTTTTATGCGAGGAAGAATTGGGGTGGATTAAATAAGGAGGTCGTTCGGCTCGTGGTTGAAGGGGGGGTGTTGGTGATGAAATAAGTGACTGAATGCCGCGATTTAGGACATTTGTATCTATCAATAGTCTTCTTCTTCTTCCTCTTCTTCTTCTTTTTCGTTTTCATTTACCACCTCCTTTAGCCCTCGGCCTTAGGTCTTTTCTATGAATATACCTCTGACGTCCTAGGCAGCAGAACATTCCGTGATAACGATCTGGAAACGAAACGCATACTCAGATTAGGTACATTAGCTAGTAAGGCCCTAGATACGGGCTCATCATGAGGTATCTTTCGTTCAGTTCCTATTTTTGGCAACAGCCTCTTCTGGATTTTGGTTCTCTCACAAACTTCTCTTCCCTTTAGCTCTTCCCTATCATCTGCAGATATTGGCGTTCAGTTTTTCATTTAAGAGGTACTCACCGGGGAGCTACAAAATCCAAAGCATACATGGCGAATAGGTATTCCCAATCAAATGTACTACATAAAGGTTTTCAGTAGCATTCCCAAAAAAGTGAATTGTAGCTCTGAGCATCTGTCCGAGAGTCTGCGTTAGTCTATCAACAAACCTGGGCGAAGGAAGTGTTGATGTATGCATGCATGAGCTTTTATCTTAGCAAGCAACTTAGATACCTACTAAGTTTGCACCAAGCCGTGGTGGAGTATTAATCACAATGTATCAAACCACTGAAAATACCTCAACATACGGGCGTCTAAATCAAGTTAACTGGCTTATGTTGACAAAAGAGTGAACAGTCTGAGAAGAAAAGTATTATACCATTTTGGGGAGACGAAGCACGAAGCTGATAGAAGCCTTGGTGAATACTGATAGCGGGCTTCATGCACGCTCATTGCCCAAGTGTGACGAACCCCCAGTTCATGTGCAACCACAGCTGCTTAGCTACACTTACAGTAAGGCCTAGCACTTTTCAGCCCATGAGTGGTAGGTATTTCAATTGTGACGCCCTCGCAGACAGAGTCTCGTTCACGCAACCAGGACTTGGAGGCCGAGGGCAAGCAGTTCGAATGTAACTCGGCCACCAAACAATACGGGGGAAACCAATAACTGTGCCCGCCTCTTGAAAACTCTATCTTTAACTTGATGATTTATGAATTGTAAGAGAAACGCAAAAGAGGAAGGGGGGATTCCTGTTGAGGATTTGATAACAGCAGTGAATGACTTACGCTTAGGGACCAAAAGACTGGGGAAAGCTGTTCAGGGGGTGAATGGGAATAAGTAGTAGCTTTATTCCAAAAGTTGCAAATTTTTATACTTGTCACCCAGGACTCCGTCCTCCCACCATGCTTTCCTAACAATGAGTTCTATCTCCTGACCCATGTCCAGATAATTGAAAGAATCAGGATGCATCTCAGACTTCTTCACAATCTCACCCTTAGAGTCAAGATACAAGAGGCGCCATCTGTCCGTGCTAAACGCCTCTTTGTCAAGAAAGACGATTGGGTTTCGGTTACTACCATTACAGGCCAGACGCAGTATTCTGTTAAACACATCTTCGCTGCGTGGCTTGTATCCGTAGGACTCGGTAAGCTCATCTCTCAGTTTGAGCTGCTCAGCCATAGCTTCGAAGGGTTGTGTGTTCATTGGCTTCACCAGCTCAGGTAGGGTGTCGTAAACTCGAGTCTAGACATCGCCGACGTCAAAGATTGTAGGATCGTCAAGGATAATCCACCACATATTCGTCGGGGTGCCAACTTCATCATCGTTGACACCACCATAAGCAGGAGAGCTAGAGTCCCGAAATACGTAGTAGAAATTAGACCCAAGGTTGCCAAACCACTCTTGAAGCTTTGCGTCGTCTTCAGCACCACCATCATAGTAGGTCCGCAAGAAGTAGAAGCCATCATACGAGACAGCATTGCGGGCATGCTGGTAGGGTATTCTTCGCAGCTTAGGCGGGCGGTAGGGCTCAAGGATGGTGCGGATTTTTTCCACGGTTGGTGTGCGCAATGTATCTGCGGGAATGACTTCTGCCTGAATGAACGCTTCGACAAGCTGTCTTCGCTGTTCGGATGGGGTGAGGGGCGAAGAGGAACCCCAATGCTGCTGCACGAGGTCAGATCAGACTATGGAGGAGGGAGCACACGGTTCGATGGGGGACGCGGGATGCCTACAACCAGGAACTGTTCCACGGGGAAGAAACCCCACGGTGGATCCTCCTGCTCTGGCACCATTGCGATCTTGTAAGAGTTGAGTTGAGCTGAGGGCTATTGGAAGTGTCTTTCCCTATTCGAGGAGCGAAACAGAGAGTGAGAGTGTGATGAAGCTCTGAGCAGCCACGGGGAAATCACAAATCCAAGAGCCGCTAGCGTCGTTGCGTTATCTAGCGTAGGGACTTGAGTAAGACAATTTATCAATCTTCGAAGTCTCGCGGCTAGCCCGTTAAGAAAAATAGCTGGCGAGCCAGCTGATAGCGGTTTTGCAACGTACCACTTTGGGATTGGAAGTACAGTGAATCCGTCACCTTTGCGACCTTCTACTGCCATAAAAAATATTTTTAGTTCCGTCTGCTGTTCCTTGGGCATATGTGTCGATTATAGTTTCTAAATGTCGTCGCCAGAGAGGTCATCTTTCAATGGTGGTACGGGATGATATATGTACGGCAGCCGATGAAATTTTCCAAAACCTGTAGCCTTGCAAGAGAGAATATAAGGAAGAACAATAATTAGTCTGTATTTATGAATAGATTTCTATTCGAAGTGAAGTGATGTCAGAGCCGAAGATGAAAAATTAAAGCCGCTGCACATTGCAGCCACAATATCAACCGCTCCAATATTAGGATATTGTCCGTTTCGTGAATATCAGAATTATCACTTGAAATCCAGTGGGCGGTTAACTATTTTCGATTGAGGGCAGATTCTAGGAAATGTATGGATGTAACAGAAATCTCCGGATGGCCTAAGTTCGGCATTGAAGGCAACAATATAGTCCGTTCTTGTTCGTGATGATATCTCTCGGCTGATGTGCGTCTCTCACTGTGGCATTCATCTCGTCAAACGCGCATTCGAAGATAGGGCATGATTTTCCCAGTACTCAGAAAATGGAACATAAAAATGGCTGTCATAGTTAAGAAGTCCAAGGCAGATAGATACAGTGGGACTGATCTCGTAGAAAGGAATCCATGGCCCCAATGAAAGCAACCCACGAGGTTAGAAGGGCGTGGTAAGGTAAAAGGGGAAACAGATCTTGTATTAAATGCTTCGAAAACCAAACGCACAGATATCCTGGAGGGATGATGTTGGATGAGCCAATCATCTTCGGGGCTGCGACTTGATCACCTGACTCCAAGCTCAAGTGACTTAAAGCGGCGGCAAGTATGGTTGAACCTCCTTTGAACCACCAAGTTCCATTCATGCGTATCATCCATGTAGACCAAGAACATACGTGGACATACTTGCATTTCAAGCGGATACATTACGTTATAATTGATTCAAACCCCCCTCTCTCCAATGAAGCGAGAGTATCTTCCCATCGATGCTCTCGCAGCATGGGCCAGACTTAACGGCGTCGAATTCCACGACGTCGAAGTGACTCGATTTCATAGTGAAGATGGAATTGATAAGGGATCTGCGGTCGTTGCAACTGCAAAGAAAATGGTTCAGGAGTTTGATCCAGAAGCTCAAGCTGGGCCGAAAGTGCTGATGACTATTCCGCCTGACTTAGTACTATCGCTGGAGTTAGTGGAAACGTGCGCTAAAGCAGATAGACATTTGAAAGAGGTCTTGGATGCCATGGAGGATTACGGAAGGGTGTGTATTTTGGCTTTGACATTTTCTACATATTTTGATTTGCAGCCTGTTCTTCTTATTCTTCTCGCATCAAGAGCACCGTTCGTGTCTAGACACCTTGGGTAATAGATGTATATTTCGTTGCTAATATGTGTAGACAGCTCGAGGTGCAGTACTGATTTTCCTCCTGGTCCACATTTCATACTCGGATCCAGAGCTATCACGCAAGGAGCACATCAAGATATCCAATGCATGGACAGAGTACATAAAGTTCCTACCAGCTTCGTACCCACTGCCAACCTTATACACCATCGAGGAGCGCGAGCTTCTCCATGGTACCTCCCTGGAACTGGCTCTGGACTCAAAGATGGCTTCGTTAGAGAGAGAATTTGATCGGCTACGTGAAGCTACGAAGGATATCCCATGGTGCAATCGTGACTGGTGGAACGAGGATACTGGCCGACTTACTTTCGAGGATTGGAAATTAGTCGACGCCATGTACAGATCGCGGGCCCTGGAATTTCCCGGCAAAGGGCATTCCATGGTCCCGTGTTTGGATATGGCAAATCACGCCTCAGGTGACCAGACCGGCGCGCTGTATGAGACTGATGGAAATGGCAACGCTGTTTTGCAGTTACAGTGGGGACAGTGTTTGGAAGTGGGCGACGAAGTAACTATCACGTACGCTGAGCTAGATAGAAATTTCGCTTGAGCCCCCCCCTCCCCAAACGACCTCTCATGTGATGGTGGACAGAGAGTCTAGATAGAAAGGCCTAGAATTGGACTAACTTCACGCTATACAACGATTGTAGATACGGTGACGAAAAGGGAGCTGCCGAAATGATTTTCTCGTACGGATTCCTGGAGAGCAACTTGACAAATGCACGCCAGCTATTTCTTGACCTTGACATCCCGGCTGATGACCCATTACGGCCCGCAAAGAAAGCTGTCTGCGATGACGCCCCTGGATTCCGCCTTTTCATCTCGCCCGGTTCTGATACGACCGATTGGGAAAGCTCATTTGTCTGGTGGTGTTGCGTGAACGAAGAGGACGGTCTAGAGTTCCGTGTCCTTCAGTCGAACCAAGGCGAGCGCGAGCTCAAAGTTTCATGGAAAGGAGCTAATATTAGCCCTTCCGAATCATTGCTTGACCATCTCAAAAACGACCCCAGGTGGGAGGTCTTCCAACTTCGGGCAGTTGTAACCTTGCAGGACCGCATGGAAACTCAGCTTGTTCAACTGCGTGCTAACGAGGAATATGTGCGACGGTGGCTTGAGTATGTTGATGAAATGGTTATTCGCCGGTCAGTATGGGATACAACCCTCAAACTTCGAGAATTGGAGAGAGAGCTCCTGGAAGCTGGGCTTCGTGATATAGAAGCAAAGGTACCGACTATCTTCTTGGTCTCGCCATCATCCCCTACTTGCCTCCCCCTCCCCCTCCCCCTCCCCCCAAAAACCAACTTTCCCACTTGGGTACCTACTACGCAGAGAGCTCTGATCGCCGAATGAATCCTACATCACCCTTTTCATCTTTTGTTCTATGCTGGCTAACGGATGAACTTCCCGTAAAAAAATGGGAGTTTTGACTTTATTTGTTAACAGAAACTTCAACTATTGGATACAGAACCTGTCATGGCTTATTTGGAAACGCAGAACCCTGGCGCAGACATTGCAGAGGATTTCTCCTAATTATTTTTACCTCGGGCGCGATAGCCTACTTGGCTCTCTGCTCCATGAGAAAAAGGGACGATGAGAAAAGGGACGATGGAAGGAAATGAAAAGAAAAATGGGGCTATCTTACCTTTACTGAGTACTAAAACTTCTGGTACAATGAAGTTTCTGATCCCTTCCTGGTAATATTACCTAGGAATCTATCTACTTAGGTTCCCATGTGCGGAACGCTTGGCCTTGAGGCCTTGAGGCCTTGGAGATACGTATATGTACCTAGGTATGTAGATGCGGTGTGAAATATTCTATGCATTATGCACTGAAGGACCAGTTGGACGCCTCAGTTTGCGAAAATCGACAATAATGACCAATAGATGCAGCTGATGGATCAAAAGCACTAAAATCAAAACGGCGAAGAAGGTGGCATGTATTATCCAAGTAACTAACTGCGTCCGAGTTAAATCCCACAAATCTTGTCTTTTACCATTTACCATTTGTTCTTCCCATCTTTTCGTTTCTATTTTTCTTTTGGCCATTATATATATATATCCATTTTTGCCCTTCCCCCACTCTCTCCTCCCCTTATTTTCTTCAACTACATACTCCGCAATTATCCGGCATCATCTCCATTAAACGCAAAAAAATCTCACAAAATGTGCCCCCATGGTTAATTAATTAAAAGTGATATTGGGTCTCAAAGAAACATATACCTCTCTTCGTGTGGTCCGCATCGCACCCACATTTTTATTCTAAAGTTGCGCTGCGCTCGGGTGCGGCGTGCCCCTCCCCTCTCCTCCCTTTCCTTGGATGGTTGATGATCATGCGGGCCCATTTTTAAACGGGTGTTAATGACCTTTGGCTGTTAACTTTGGTAACTACTGCGGTAGCTTTGTGGGTGGAGTTTTGTTTCTAAAAAAAAAAAAGAACGCCGATTCCAGCCTTTCCCGTTGGAGGTCATGCAAGATCGGTACCTGAGCTATAGCCAAAGTATTTTTGTGGTTGTACATACCTTGGTTGGAAATCGAAGTATCATCTCTCTACAGTAAAGGCGGCTGACTTGATTGGGAGGGGGTTTAATTTCATCGTCATTATTATCGGTGGTTGGTGATCAAAGGGAGGGATCTCCTTTTTGTGTTTTACCTTTCGTTTTCTTTGAAGGAGCGTGGGAGAGGAAGCCGAGATTATGTTTTCGTCTTACTAAAGTTTTCCCATTGTTTTCAATAATGAAAATAGAATTGCACATAATATTCGATATAACTAATAATATTGGTTATACGAGGCCCCGAAGGGTTGGGGGGGTAGGAGGAGGAGGAGAGTTTGGGTGTTGTTATAAGTGTCATTACTTTTTTGTCTAGGCCCCACGAGTAAAAAAGGGTGACATTGTGAGATGCAAAGTAACTTCTTCGCAAGTATGAGCTGCGTACTATATATTATATATTATTATAATATTTTATATATACGTGTTAGAAAATGTAATTGCAATTAATTCTGCCTTTTTGAGTTTCTTTCTTGCTTTCCGCGTTGTCACCGTTTCATTTCAACTCTGGAAAATTAATCACACCCCCCCCCCCCCGGCCGATTCAAAGAGCGAATCCCTGGGTACAGAGGTACCTCAATTATTGGATCGTATACCAAAATAACATACTCTAGCATGATACCACGTTTCGAGTTGCAGTGCGTTCCCCTAGCGACACCTCATATTCATCGTAAACGCGAACAACCCCACAAGAGGGAGCGAGATAAGTACTGTACCTATATCCCCTCCCAGAACATGGGAGGTTGGGAGGTTGGCGCTCAGTCAGCTTTGGAAAATGAACTAATCGAATCATGAGACCAATGCCTAAACAAGAACAGAGAGAAGAATACAGGAATGGTACAGCAGTCATAAAAGACTTTTACACAATGACGCCGTCGTTGAGCAATTCAGAACGAACACCCCTGCCATACCTTTCTGCCTTTGACTTTGCATTTCTTTCGCTTGGCTGGTTTAAGGTTATATAGCCTCACCCGCCAGCCACAGCATCATTATCGCGTGGTGATCGACAAGACATGGCAAAAGGAAAAAATAATGATACGCAACGTCGACATACAAACTAAAATTCGTTCCTTAAAATCAATTGGAATCATCTTAATTTTTCTGGTCCTGAGCTCTGGGGGGCTAGAACCAAAACATGGTTTGCGCGCATCGGCTCCCCACACATTGACAATTGCAATGAAGGTCAAAAACCAACATTAATTGGGAGAAGGTTTTTTGTTGGAACTCTGTTTTGGGGGAAAAGAGGATGGAAGATGTGCGAAAATTTCCCTTGGGTTTTTGGTAAGGGGAAACATTTCCATAGGATATCCACTCAACATCAACCGAAGGCCGATAAGGGATAGAAATCCGCCGAAACTCTTTTTGCACTTTGTTTTGTTCTTTTATGGCTCACGGCCCCTCTATTATTTCTGTTTTGGTTTTTGTCACTTTCAAAAGCCACACATGGTAGTATGCAAAGAATATAACATGTTCTATAATTTTATTGTATTTTATTTTTCTTGTGGTGGGGGGGGGAGGGGGGGCAGATATGCTGGGTGGGGGTAAAGTTGGATGACGTTAAGAGTTTATTGCGCCTATCAAACCAGGGCCAAAACATGGCAAGACAAGGTGGTTTACTTTCAATTTTTGCTGGGAGGAAGCAGAAAAAAACCAGTTGGAATATTATTATTCTAATAATTGGATATGGGCAGCGTTGACAGCAACATGCGCCAAGTTTCCTCCGCCAGTCGCGGAGCAGATATTTCCCTGCCCTGCTAGCTTCGAGGATGACTCCCATTCTCTGGCGCCTGTCCATCGATAGCTCATTTCCTCAAAACCAGGGGACGATGAGTTCAAATGAATGCACCCCTGTCTCTCCATCAGGGCGGAACTTGACGATGGTGCCGAGGAAAGTTAGAGCGGTTCAGCAACAGTTTAATCAACCCCCCAATGATCATTATGATCATGTTATCAGTTTTTGTCGTCGTCATTATTGTTCAACGGGATCTCCCCATCATTTTTTGGGGTGGGATATTTAATAAAAGTAAAGGGGAATCTTTCGTAATTTTCGTGGGGACGAGCTTACGCAGTGTTCCCAAACCAAACCTTTTGTTGGCGTTCGGGTCGCGTGGGAAAAGAGCAAGTTAGGGCTAAACGTGGCGCTAAACTTTGGGTGGTTAGGCTCAAAACCGAGGCATCTCTTGGGGGCTCCGTAGTGCTGGGGGGTGCTGGTCTAGGGGGGAACCTTTTTTGGGGGGGTAGCGCCCAACCTCCAGAGCTGTTTTAACTAAAACCACCCGCCACCATCCAGCCACGCTAAGCCCAACCAGCGCTAGAACTTTCGAAGGCTAAACCCTGATTCGACGTTTGAGCTTTTCCGTTTGTCCGAGACTTGGCGGCAATCTTTCTCCCCCCGAGTTCCCCAGCCAGGCGCATCTATCGTTGATATATCTGTCTGCCCAAGAGTTGCGCGCCAGAGAAACTGCGCTGGCCCACACACTGCCCACACTGCCCACACCGCCCACACTACCCCCACGCTGGCTGCTACCTGTGTCAGCTTGTGTTGAACTCTCCATATTATTTATCGGGTACTGACCGTACTGTCGCCGCCCTTCGGTGCCTGCCCGCTTCTCGACCACAGACCACACAGTGACAGATCTTGTCTCGCGTTCTTCACTCAACCCCCCAACCACACTCCGGGCACTCACTCCTTTTGTTAAGTTTCAAGCTTCCAAAGTCTCTCAATGCCCGGGATCCATTGGGACGACATCTTTATTTAACTCCCATCTAGACTTGGTCTGGTCCCCCTCTCATTCCTCTCTTTTTTTTTTTATATCATCGTCGTGTCCATCCCCACCCGCCCGTTTTTCATCATCCATCCACTGTTTCCCCGCTGCCATCGGACGCCCCTTTTTATGACTCCACCTCTAATTTAGTACCTAGCCCTGCCTGCGCTTTCTTAACCCAGAGCGACAGTTCTCAACCTCTCTGTTCTTCGTCTCAACTCCTGTCGTGTTGTGTTAAAGTGGAGGAGGAGATTGGAAGGGTAAGGAGAATAAACAGAAGAAGAAGAGGAGGTAGAGGGATACATATAATACAGAAAAGACAAGAAAAAAGACTAGAGAAGAAAAAGCAAAAGAAGATAAAAACAAGACCAAAGTTGGCTTGATTCATTCATACTGGGATCTTCTCCCAGTTTGAAGAAGGGAACGTCATTTTATATATATATATATATCTCTCTCTCACCCCCATAAACGCACTGCCATGCCTGGTATACTACCCATGAAGGTGATCAAGGTGGGCAACAGCTCGCAGAGCCGTGTTGCCCAGGCCTGTGATCGGTGTAGGAGCAAGAAGATCCGGTGTGATGGAATCCGCCCCTGTTGTTCGCAATGCGCCCATGTCGGCTTCGAATGCAAGACCAGCGACAAATTGAGCAGACGCGCCTTTCCTCGAGGTTATACTGAGTCACTGGAGGATAGGGTTCGTGCGTTGGAGGCTGAGGTTCGGGAGCTCAAGGGCCTGCTGGATGAGAAGGACGAGAAGATCGATGTCTTGTCACGAATACATTCATTTTCCTCCCAACGCAAGACTCCTTCGCATGGCTCGACGGATCCGGGTTCCCCGTCTGGTGATGATTCCTCCAAGTCTTCTATCTCGGACAAAAGAGACGATCTGATCCGCGTCCAACATTCGTGCTCATTGTTGAGAAAACCTACGATAGATGCGCCTTTTACTGGCCCTTCGAGTACAAGGGCGTTTATTGGTATGACGCTCTGTAACCCCATCTCCCCTATGTTCTGCAATACTCCTCAGTACGCTGACGGTATCTTTCTATAGATGCATTTTCCAACAAACTGGAAATGAGCGGCAGATCAGCCTCGGGCTTCTCGACGGATGCGTTGCTCGCTCCGCCGTCGCTTACTATTTGGCGGCACCAAGATGCTGCCCCCAAAAGCCCTCCCCGGCTTCTATCGGACCAGCTTATCAATATCTTCTTCCAAGAATGGGCACCTCTCTACCCTGTCATCCACAGACCTACACTGTTGAAGATCTACGGCCAGTATACGAACAACCCTACGGCATTTGAAGACGATAAATACTATCTGGCACAGTTGAACCTGATTTTTGGAATTTCTGCCATATCCTCCACCGTATGAAATTTCCCTCCCCCATATTTATGCGTTTTGCGAGTATGTTACTGAGCCCCCTACCCGACAGGCCCGTATTCCCCAAGATCCCGCACTGTTCGAGCAAAACTGGCTGCCGAAGCTTGATGCCCTGGCACACGACATTTCTCTAGCAGGCCTTCAATGCTACGTTCTGGCGCAGATTTACTACACCATCAAGGCTGATTACAAGAGTCTGCTACGTTACCGTGGCCTTGCTGTCGGGATGTGCCATCAACTTGGGCTCCATCAGAGCCAGAGGAGGTTTTCATTTAACCCGCTTACCAGTGAAATGCGGAAGAAGGTGTTCTGGTGTCAATATGTTCTTGATCGGTATGTTCGTAATGAAGAGGATGCCTAACCACTCCTTTTTTCTGGTAGTACATGATTTGCTTATATTTTCTGTCTAGTTTTGCCGCTGCGCTGACCGGGCTGCCTGTTTTAATTGCCGAATCGGATATCTGTGCGGAATACCCAGCCGATATCGACGACGAGAATATCACAGACGCGGGTTTCGTCCCTACGTTACCTGGTGAATCAACACGCATTTCAAGTGCCTTGGCCTTGTTCTCGGCAGCACGGATTTTAAGCAAGGTGCTAGCCCAGCTGTACCCTTCACCAGCTGGTTATCACATGTCTCTGTCTACTGTTCATTCGCTCGCCGAAGAACTTGATGAATGGCATAAGGGCCTTCCACCTCACCTTCGGCTTGAATTTACCCAGGATAAACCAAGCACCAGTGTCACCGGAAGCCGGTCACCTCTTCTTGTAAGTTTTTGAAATCTAATAACCTTGTTTTTGTTCGAGACGGAACGTATTACTGACCCTCTCGATCAGTCTACAACATACTACTTTATCCGGACGCTCATTCGACGACCGGCAGTTTGCTTTGCTTCACAAAATACCGCTTCCCCCTCCCTGCTTGCCCTCGTCGATTCTGGAAAGCATATCATTCAAATCCTGCAACTCCTTGATGAGAGAAGAATGAGTCTCTCGCTTGGCATCAACAAAAGGGAGCTGATTTTTATCTCAAGCCTCGGACTGCTGTGGCAGAGCATGGATCTGGGACCTGACTGCAAGCTTGTGAAGGAAGGACAAAAGCTCCTTGCGTCGGCCCTGTCTCTTCTTGAATGCGAATCTAACGAAGCTGCTGCGGAATTCAGCAACATCTTGAACCTTGTTTCTCCAGTCGACGATGTCAATCGCGCCAAGCCAGATTACTCTCAGCATTCGAATCCAGACATGCCTGCGCCTTCGCCGAAAGTCAAATCACCGAAGAAAGCTCAGTCCCTAGAATCTCGCCACTCGTTTAGTATGGGCAGCAAACCTCGCTCCAAAGATAGCGATTTGAGCAGACACTCAATTGCCACTTCCGTGTCGACTTCGAGCCCGGAGCTATGTCAACGGAGCGTCAGGTCCTCCAGCTCCGCCAGCATCTCCTCATCAGCGAACCCTGAGTTAACCGCGATAACACCGCGTTCCTCAGGCGAGCTTTCCTCGGACTACCTGAATCTAGACTACCTCCCTCTGGGCGACGAGAAAGTTGAAATGAAAGCAACGCCTACCAGCACGGCTGGAGCTGGATTTAGTGTGTCAAATTGGGAGCACGTTCTTGGAGACATGGATAGCGGGCATGCAAACATATTCAATGGAATCTACGGTGGCGGAGAGTGTGGTGATGTCGGTGCCGCCGCATTCGCCCACCTCTCGCCGACATTCCAGTACCCACCTAACCAACACCACCACTCATCAATGTCCGGCCCACCACCGCCCTCGCAGGATATGCAGAGGTGGTCTCCGGATGAATGGTCATCCTGCGCAAGCAGTGACATGCGGAACGGGTCTGCACAGAGCGTCATAAGTTATTCCGAGGATAGCATTGGACCTGTTGATGAACTGCCACCGCCAGCGATAAGTAATAAACACTGCGACACGGTGACGCATACTCATACACATCAGCAGCAGCAGCAGCAACTGCCATCGCAGCCGCCACATTCCGACGGGCTTGATGGCATTCTAATACCGCACAATCTCGAACCGCTAGACCATCAGTCTGAGTTTGGTAGTATCATTGATTCCTGGACTTTACGCCAGCATACGTGAGAAAGAAGACAATGCAAATGAAAATAAACTTACCAAAATGCAGCTAGTTATCCCCTCGTTTTGTTTTTGCCTTCTGCCCTTGCCTTATGCCTTTTTTTTTTCTCTCACTTTCTCGAGGCCTGACAGTAACACTCATTGTTCAGAGGCGGGTCAGGTTACGTTTCCCCCACTTCCGTTCGCTTTCGTCTCTTCTATTAGTCTCTTCTTTTATGACGGCGTGATGGGGTCAATGGGTGTTATTTTGATTTAAATTTTTTTTTTTGTGGAGGTGTTTGGCGTTCTTATATCAATACCTATCGGGTCGGCTGGGGTATCGTACCTTGTCAGGGTTTGCTAAAGTTTTTTACTTCTTCATTTCCTCACTACCTGCTTCTTGATTACCATTGAGATGTGGAGAGGCCAATTTCACAATCTTTCTTAATTTATTATATTTTTATTTTGATGTCGGTTTTGCTCTTACATTTCGTTCTTGGGTTCGCCAGCAAGCAAGTCTGGGCTTTTGACTTCCTAAACTGTTTTTGGAAGTTTGGTGGGTGCGATTTGTATATGTATGTAACATAGTATATACTGCCAGGATATACCTTACCTCCTATATTTTTTGGACTGATCACTACGAATTGGTCTCTTTCCTTTCCTTTTCCATTTTTTTAATTCTCTCTTCTTATTCTTTCGTTTATATGTGGTGGCGGGGTGTGGGAAGTGGACAGTCATTGCTCTCCGTTATATCTTACTCGCTCTCTTAATTTAATTTTTTTATTTATCGAAAGGGTTTCATTCCACCTACTTACTAACTTTCATTTTTTTCTTCCATTTGTCTCATGTCAATTCTGTAGATGGATGGCGAAGCCCTTGTATTCACAGCACACACATACACACACACTCTCTCTCAAATACGCGGCACGTAGATAAAGTACACACGGTCATTTACATGCTACTAACCGGATTTTCCCGCTTGTTTTTCCTCTCTCTCGATTTTATGCTGCATGTGTCCCCGCAGGGTCCCCCAAATCAGTGTGCAGTACTTATTCCGCCACATGTAACTTGTTGATGTTAAAAAGGCTACGCCACCTCACCTAAAACTTTGAATCTCTGCCAAATCTTAATACTGTGCAGTGGAAGATGCTTCACTTCTTTCATTGAATCGTGATCTAACCTTAGGTACCCAGGTACCCAGGTAGTTACTATCCCATAGGAATGAAAGTGAATCAAAATCATCATCAAACGCTACTAGGCCTAGGTAGGGCAACGCGTTCACGGAACTTGATATCATACGCGAAACTCAAAACTTATTCTTGTTACCCCAAATTTTTTTTTTTTTTTGGTTTCATTCTGTGTCTACAGCTTTGGACAAAGTTTCCAATAATAGCAGAAGAAATACCAGACACCAGGTAAATTGTAGCCCTCATTGCCATGGCCCCCATCCATCTACCCAGATAGTTGGCCACTGAACTGCCCTTGACAGCCCATCAAGCGGGAGATCCCGCACATCTGTCCCTCCACCCGCATTTCCGCAGCAGCAAAGCTCTTCCTAACAAGGAATAGAGATAACTTCGGCAGGAAACAGAGACTGGGTAGTTCGGACACCGTGGGCCAAATACCGATCCAATGCCATGATAATATGACAAATTGCCCTGGCTTAATGCTAACTTCCAATTCCTAGCTAGGTATGATGCTTAAACCTTCTCGTTTCAGTCAGCATACCCACGGTAACCTTGGTATCCGCGGGACGAATAACTCCGTACCATGTTTAGTTTATCAAAACTTACCGGGGATAGCTCGCCTATGCATTTCGAAACGAACTTAAAAATTAAAAAATTAGAACCAATATACGCATCCAGGGGACCTTACACAGGTACTTCCAAACCCTTTACAAGGTAGCTCTAACCACCCGAGGAAGTCAACCAGCAAAAGAACCTACCTAGTCTCAATATCTTTCCACTGGCGTAAGTTTCTCGGACAAAAGCTTGTTGGCAACCTAGATGAGACACACGAAACTGGGGCAGCCAGGACCAGGATGTTTACCGGCTAGGGTAAATTTGGAAGAGCCTAAGGTCTTCACCATCATTCTTGGATAAGGAAGAGCCTATGGCAACCTATACAGCCAGCTTGAGGTTAGGCTATGAATCGGGGAAAATTCACGCAACTTTAATTCAAATCTCCCCTCCCCCCCCCCCTCCCCTCCCCCCTCGCCCCCTCCCCCCCCTTTTAGACCTATGTGCTTGTTTTAGCTCAACTCTACTATCGAGCCTGAAGGGGTTTGAGAGAATTATAGCGAATGAGTTTTTCTAAACCTCTCAACACGGGATATCTCTTCCTATTTTCTCATAAATTTTCTTCCTTGAAGTGCGCCAGAATAGATGGGAGGGCTGAGGTTTATCCCACCTAGTTGAAGGATGCTGTGCTTGGCCGGCGAAAAAATAATCATGTAGCAAATCCCCTTCTGGTGATCAGAGTTGCAAGTGCCTTCTGACGTGTGCCCAAGACTGATTGCTTACGTTTGGTACACAACCGGACAAATAAATGTTCAATCAGCAAGAGAAAAGCTTCATGCATTAGAGAACATGAACGAAATTTTACTCCGGTGCCATCAAGGATGTAAAATTCCCTCCCGATCATGTGGTGAAGGTGGCCGATAACAGTGCCTGTATACCATCCCCTCAACGTGGTACTGCGGCTGGCCTGCCTGGTTTGCAGTATAATTCATGAATGTTGACAATGAAGTTGGTCATGAACGTTATCACTAGCAAGTGAACAAGGGATATATATGTGCTGAACTGAGTTCCGCGCATGCAAGGATGAGGAAAATCTATTTTTACCTCCACACATTTTCATTTATATCCAACATAATGGAAACGGGCTGGACGCCAGCCAGGAACCAGGAGTCCCAAGGTGGGTCAGGCAGAGAGGTAACGCAGAAGAAGAAACATCGCTGTCGTTCAGTAGAAGCAGAATATGAGACACCTTGAAAATCCAAAATATGTTCATTTGAAAACCCTGGTGCCCTAAATATGCATCCTTTCGAGCCAATGGTTTTCTCACAGCGCATCAGTCGAAGGAAATCCCATTCTGATTACAGGATTACCAGACTTGCATGAATTGCAGAACCTAGATAAAAAAGAAGAAAGAGAAAGAAAAAAACGTTGAGTTGAGGGCTCTTACGAAAACGGTCGTAACATGCGTGTCTTTCTTCCTGCTTCATGGCGGGTTACCCGCTCTCAAGATCTCCCCTAACTAGTATCTAGTACCCAGCGGAGAGAGATGATGTTCCTGCTTGGCATTGATGAAGCGCCGGGCGGCAGGGCAGTGAAGGCTTGAGCCACATGAGAGAGAAAGCGGGAAGAGAATTGAAAGGTGCCAGAAAACAGTGATGCTAACCCTCCAAGAGAAAATGGACTAGGTTGGATGTTTCCGAGAGGAGGGGGAGCCGCGAGGGGCACAACGGCAGCTACCAAGCGATTGGCCTGTCCGAAAAAACGTTCATAAGCGATGGTCGATGGCTGACAATGATGAGTCGCCCAGCCTTTCATTTGTCAATATACACGATGAAGGCCTGGATACTTTTAACGGTTTTTGAAGGTCTACCATGAGTGGTTGGGAGTTGATTTGCCCTTCCTTCCCCTTTTGATAGCGGGCGAGCGCGATGTCTCGCTTAGTACGAGGTAAAATACGACATAGGTATTATATACACGCATAGATTGGGCATTACACCCTTGTATCACAATGGCGGAGCATCGAATTTATCCATTGATTCAAGAGAGTGGGAGAAATGAGAGCTAGAGAAGCCTCGAAACATTGATATGTCTGGGATGCATCCGCTTTTGCTGAAGAAATGAAGGCTAGTTAATCATTAGGTAAGATTTGACCACAAGTCGCCATAAATTACAAATCATGTTTGTTGCAATCCTCGCTCTCCTTACTACTATTTATCTTCTTTTTTATCTTTCTTTTTATAATTTTATTTTATTTTATTTTATTTTTTTTGAAAAAAATTTATAAAATTTTTGCCCCACTAATTTGGTGGGCATCGGACCGATTACCACAAGAACTTGAGGGGAGATGGATTTTGATAAACTACGGGCTACCTAGGTAAGAAAGGGTAACTATTCCGCATGTAAGGGGATTATTAACCAGCCATAAGTTTCCAAGGTTATTCAGCAGCATGCGCAGTACATGTACATGTACTGTACATATACCTCTACATGTATTGCGAACCGTGAAATGCTCCAATTTAATCAGGTAAGAAATGTGTTTGGCAATGCATAAACGCAGTATGCGGTCATGGGTGGAACTGGTGATGCGACCGGCCCACGCCACATACAGGTTTGTAGGGAATAGATGTGGAGTTTTGAAGCCTCTTGGGAGGGTCTTTTGGCGGATCACAGTGCCCCGAGCGTCCACGGGCAATAGGCTACCTAGGTGTCTATCCTGAGCTGGATTACCCACTGGCCGGGGATTTCGCAGTAGTGGGGGGGGAAGGGTTTTCACATTCGATATTAGTGAAGTACAGCACATGCAGCAGCAATGTTTCGAGTGTGCGTAAATGTGGACAAGGGGCGTATGTGATAAAGGAAACACACAATGTCAATGTGGCAGATATTTGCCTCTCCATTGATCCACCATTGATTACTAGTAGCCCAGCCTTCAATACTATATCAGCAGAATTTTCGCAGTGTCACAGTGACGATTTGTAGTTTGTACTCCGTAGTTGTATACTAGTGTTCTGTATTCGTATTTACGGTACGAGGCTGTTCTGCCCATTCTCCCCGCCTAGCCACCCCGCCCACCAAATCCGCTGCAGACCTTGACCCGTCGACCACCTCATCTTCATATCTTCTTCAAAATTTGAACTTCTTCTCTTCTTGATTCATTCATCTTCATTCATCATCATCTTCTTCTTCTCATCCACATTCTCCCACTCCTCATTTTCTGTGCCATCTTCTTATTTCTTGATTCCTTTTTCCTCTACCAACTTTCTTCCCAAGACAGGCAGCCTGGAACCCCCTCTCTTTTGACCTATCATCCCCCCTCTATTGCTCCGCATAATTCGAGATTAACCCACCGCAGTCATGGGGAGCTACACTGACGTTGACCAATTGGCCATCAACACCATCAGAGTGCTGGCTGTAAGTAATTGTTTGTCTCCTGTCAATTGTCTTCCAATTTGCTCTCCGAATGGCGGGGTATCAACGTGGGGGAGTGAAATAAGCTCCTGGATATCCCATTTCTACCATCTTTACCATCTTTACAACGCCCTCTACCTCCTTTACCGCCCTTCACTTTTATTGAAGTTTTTTTTTCCTTTTCTGGCCATATGACGAATTCCTGCCCCTTCTCTGGTCCATTGCTAACGTGGCTGTTTTTCCCGCCTCCAGGTTGATGCTACATCAAAGGCAAACTCGGGCCATCCCGGAGCTCCCATGGGTCTGGCACCCACTGCTCATGTCCTTTTCAACAAATTTATGACTTTCAATCCTAAGAATCCCAAGTGGGCTAACAGGGATCGATTCGTCCTCTCGTACGTGCTGTACTGTCCTTATCCCGCATGCCCCGCGCCTTGCCCTGGTTTGCTTTTATTTTTTTCCACCCCTCGTTTCGGGTGCCGCTCTTTATTTTTTGTGGAGAAGGGGATTACTTGGCCGGAAAGACTTGTGGATCACCACAGAGTTGAGATTTGTGAAGAGGGCGCGCAGAGATATTCAATTGCGCTGTAGCCCCTAACAGATTTTATTCCCACCCTCGTTCCGAGTATTGCGTCATTGCGCATTCCCTACTTTGGAACATCTTGCGCTAAAAAGTTTGAGTGTTTTGCGAATAGGAACGGACATGGTTGCATGCTCCAATATGCTCTGCTCCACTTGTTTGGATATGCTGTCTCGTTGGATGACCTGAAGAACTTCCGCGTTAGTGGGCTCCCTGAATTACCCGATAATTTTGCCCCCTTTGGTTCCTTTGTTGACAACCCATACAGAAAATCGATAGCATTACCCCCGGCCACCCCGAAGCTCATGATACTCCCGGTGTTGAGGTAACCACTGGACCTCTAGGTCAAGGTTTCGCCAATGCTGTTGGCCTGGCCATCGCCCAAGCCCATACTGGTGCCGTGTTCAACAAACCCGGCTTCGAGCTCCTTAACAATTATACGTACTGTATCTTCGGAGATGGGTGTGCCATGGAAGGTATTTCCAGTGAGGCAGCTAGCACCGCGGGTCACCTTCAGTTGGGCAACTTGATTTGTTTGTATGATGACAACCATATCTCTATTGGTGAGAAACTCACTCCGTCCTTCATATGCTAATCAACGCACAATTTGTACTTACATAGCGATGTATAGATGGCGACACCAACGTGGCCTTCACTGAGGATGTCATGAAGAGATTTGAGGCCTATGGATGGCACACACTGAGTGTTGGGGATGGCAATAATGACCTCGCTGGCATTGAGGCCGCCATCAAAAAGGCGAAGGAGGTGAAGGATAAGCCAACCGTCATCAAGGTCACGACCACCATCGGTTTTGGCTCTAAGCTTCAGGGAACCGGTGGTGTCCACGGAAACCCCCTGAAAGCCGATGATAGCCAGGGAGTGAAAAAACTCTTTGGGTTCGATCCTAAACAAAGCTTTGTCGTACCCCAGCAGGTTTATGACCAGTACCAGAAGAAGGCTGCCGAGGGTGCCGCCAAGGAGCAGGAATGGAACGCCCTTCTCCAACAATATGCGTCCAAGTACCCTGCTGAACATGCTGAACTTACCCGCCGTCTTTCCGGGAAACTTCCCGAAGGTTGGGAGAAAAACCTTCCCAGATACTCCGCAAGTGATGCTGCAATTGCATCCCGCAAATTGTCTGAAACTGTCCTTGAGAAGATCCACAATGTTATTCCAGAACTGTTGTCTGGCTCCGCCGACTTGACTGGCTCAAACAACACCAGATGGAAAGACGCAGTTGACTTCCAGCCACCAAGCACTGGACTCGGTGACTGGTCCGGCCGCTATCTCCGCTATGGCGTGCGTGAACATGGAATGGCGGGTATCATGAACGGCATTGCTGCCTACGGAACCCTCATCCCAGCCGGCGGTACTTTCCTCAACTTCGTATCCTACGCCGCTGGCTCCGTCCGCCTCTCCGCGCTTTCCCAAGTCCGAACAATCTACATCGCAACCCACGACTCGATTGGTCTGGGTGAGGACGGCCCCACCCACCAGCCCATCGAGACCCTCGCCCACTTCCGGGCCTTGCCAAACATCATGGTCTGGCGCCCAGCTGATGGCAACGAGACAAGCGCCGCTTACTACTCTGCTTTGACCTCGCGACATACCCCGTCCATCCTAGCCCTGACCCGCCAGAACCTGCCACAGCTCGAAGCCTCCACCATCGAAAAGGCCATCCGTGGTGGATACGTTGCCCTCGAGACAGCAAACGCCAACATCACCCTCGTCAGCTCTGGCTCGGAAGTCAGCCTTTGCATTGACGCTGCCAAGTACCTCCAGGAGAAGCTCAATATCGTCGCCCGCGTTGTCTCCATTCCTTGCTTCGAGGTCTTCGATGTCCAGGACAAGGAATACAGACTATCCGTGATCCCAGACGGCATCCCCTCCATGTCCGTTGAGGTCATGAGCACCCTTGGCTGGGAACGATACTCCCATGAGCAGTTCGGTCTTAACCGCTTCGGTGCCTCTGGTCCTTACAAAGAAGTTTACAAGGTGAGTTTAAAATATACTTGACAACATTCCAATAATCATATGCCACTATATTGCCCGATTTCTCTATGGTTACTTTACAGACAGTAAAATAAAATAAAAATACTAATACTAATACATTCTTAGAAATTCGATTTCACTCCAGAAGGCATCAGCAAGCGCGCCGTTGCCACGATTGACTTCTACAAGGGCTTCCCCGTCCGCTCTCCCATCAACCGTGCCTTCCAGCAAATCATCTAAACAAGCACATAAAACTCCAGCCTCTCTTCGACTAAAAAGAATCTTCGTTAGAGAAATTTGCAGCCATGTTTAGAACGAAAGAAGAAGAAAAAATGTCGTTAGAGCACACAATATACACACACGAAAAACAAGAACGGAAATATGAACCCCTCTTGACAGAAAGGTGTTTTCTTCTCGGTGATACATCTTCTCGTTTTCTCATTCTTGGTTTGGGCATTGAGACTTCCCCTACCACCCTTCCCACCCACCCCAACCCATTCTTGCACCCCTAGCTTTGATTTTTATTATGATTTATTATTTTTCCCATAGTTTTCAAATTCCATAGACTGCCTCGTCACGTCTTTTATATGACATAAAATGAGAATACAAAATTGCCTTTCATAATTTGCGTTCATTCGCCTTGTGTAGTAAGTAATTTGCGCGCTGAAAGTACAGAGAAGTTCTCCTTAAAATACGAGGCATCCATCTGCCCGGCCCGAATGTTATTCCTTTCATCTCTCAGGGCTATATAGCTCTCTACAACGCACACTCTCTGACAAAATATAGTTTACGTAGAAGGCAGACCCAACCTCTCCTGAAGGCCTGATAGATATGTATACTGTCAAACTTTCATTCCCTACGCAGTTAAAAATATTATCCTATATATTGTTGTTTCCTTTGTTTCTCCCCTGGGAATCTATAGAAATGCAATACCAGTACGGGTTTTAATGACAGTCCTTTTTTTTTTTTGAAGTTGTAATAATCTGGCAAAGAAAGTTGGAACAATACCATGGTAGTACGTGCTTCACCTATCAGTTTCAATGTACAGTCCCAGTACAAATACTTACATACCAATAGATAGTATATTTATACGTTTTCAAACACTATATTATTTAGCATATTATTTTCACCTCTTTTATATAATTGCGCTAAAAATATATATATAATTAAAAAAGGGTAAGGAAAAGAGAAGAGATTTCCCGCGTATTGCTTTCAGTTTTTGATTGTTCAGTTCTGCGTCTGGCCTGATCCGTACGCATGTAACCCAACCGGAGATTCGAGTATCTGGATATGTAAGGTCAAACTTTTGAACCACAAACCCCCCAATTTTTTTGCTTGAGTTGTATCTTTAGTATTAGTTTATTTGTTGTTATTTTTAATGTTGTTTTACCCTCTCGGTCTGCATATGAATGGCAAGTGTACCAGCCCCTCAATTCCCTGTTGTTATCTTTTCCTTTTCCTCGCTAGGTATCCCTCTTACCTAGTGATCCACCTACCCGCCCGCCAATGCATCTCATTCATATAAACTTTCATTAATTCAATTAGTTAAATCACCTTCAAGAAAATCTCAAAAATCCCAAATCCCCTCAAGCTTTTACACGTCTAACGCCTTCCTCGCGAAATTCGGCAAAACAAAACTTGCCCGATGAATCTCCTTGTTGTAATACCGGCACAATTTCTCCTCCTCCTCGCGCGTCCAGCTGCGTACGGGCTCGCGCACATCCCTGGTCGAATCTTTGCAGCATACCATGAACCCAATCTGGCCGGAGGGGTAGGTGGGGATCGTCGTGTAGGCATACTCCACCACGGGGAAGATCTCGCGGATGTTTCGCTTCAGGTCTGTGATGAGAGAGAGGTGGAGCCATTGGTTTTCGGCTGTTGGGGGCAGAAGAAAGGGAGAGTGAGGGCGTGGGATTAGTAGTCTGTTTCTTGGAGTTTTAGGTGGAGGGTGTTTTTCTTTTTTCTTTTTTTTTTTTTGGTCTGGGGGGAAAAGGGGTGAGGTGAGGTGGAATGAGGGGGTTGGGGAGGAATGGGATGGAAGGTATATATATTTTGTGTATATATATTTACTCCCTGGGAATGTAGAAGGGTATGGGTATGTTGGTGTATTTCCAATTGTGCAGGTGCATTTTTCTTATAAGTTATATATTTTTTCCAAGGTAGCAATCACACGTGCAGAACTGGGGAAGGAGATGGCGACGAACAACCTTGAGTGGTAACGACACCGCCTTCACGCAGGGCGTTGAATAGCAGCTCGAAGTATGGTTTCTGGAACAGAGCCTCCGCAGGGCCTTCTGGGTCCGAACTATCGGTGATGATGACATCAAATTCGTTCTGTCGGTCTGCGAGGAACTTGAAACCGTCGGCAACGTGCACTGTTACGTTGGGGTGCTGGAAGCCGACGCTCATTCCTGGGAGGTATTTTTTCGAGACACGGATGACGGCCTGTGTGTATTTTATTCGATATAAGTTTGTTTGTTCAGGCAATCAAAACGATATCCATTGTCCGCATACCTCGTCGATGTCGCAGAGAACAGCCTCCTCGACGGTCTCGTGCTTGACAACTTCGCGCAAGACTCCTCCATCCCCCCCACCGATGACGAGCACTTTCTTGGGGTTAGGGTGGGAGTTCATGGCAAGATGTGTAATCATCTCTTGATATCTAATTTAATTGGCAGGATATTAACCAGAGAAACCACATTTTATAGGGTGGAGGGGCGGGTGTTGACTGGGGCGGCTTGGGTGCAGTGTCCCTGCCACATACGAGAATTCATCGCGCTCTGTGCATTGGATGACATTGTCCAGCACAAGGACAGTGCCGTGGTCGCTGCTCTCAAATACCAAAACATCTTGGTACTTGGATTTCTCATGGTGAAGAATTTGGTTGACTTTTAAGGTCATGGCCTGGCCAGGCCACATATCGGAAATTTCCGAGAACCAGCCATCTGGGACAGTGCAATTAAATTCAGGGTTAGCTTAAAAAATGATAACATAGATGTGGAAACCGCTTCAAGACGGTAAAATCGTGGGAGGGTGGGAGAGGTATATTGAAGGACTAGCAGCAAAAAAAAAAAAAAAAAAAAAAAAAAACAAAGCAAAGCCATGACGAGTGATAGCGCACCTTTGATAGTGGGGTGGGTGAGTTCGCTCATTGTGCGTGTTTGCAGCACAGAAGGACGAAAGACGAGGGGACTGCGCGAGAGCAGACGGGGCGAGCAAGAGATGCGAGATAGGGGGTAATATAGGAGCGAAGAGAGGGTTTGGGGACGGTGAGATGGCATACAGTGGAGGAGGAGGAGGAGGAGGAGGAGGAAGGAGGAGGAGGAGAGAAGTTGGAGGAGTGAGGTCTTGCGCTGCCCAAAGAAGAAATTAGGGCTGGGCCATATCTTTTACCCCTCCATGACGAAAATTACAACGATTACGAGGAGTTTACGAGGAGGGGTATCAGATGGGCCTGTATGGTATTGGTTTGGTTTGGTATTCCGCCATATCCTATGTATTTTATTGACCTGCTCACTGTCTATTCTGGATGACTAGGCGAATTTCTTCCAATTCTTGCACGGGAAAAAGCTCTCTTCTCATAAAATAAAGAATTCTCTTAATGAGCCACTATTAATTCTATAATCCTCCGGATTGAACGGTAACGCTGCTGTATTTTGTCCCAACGCACAAAACCCTTGTCTTAAGCATGCCCATAACTGGCGCGGATATCGCTCCCCGCCATGACACGCAGTGGGGAGCGGCTTGCTCCTGAATCCTGCCCAAGTTTGCATTAACTTCCTCCCTACCATTGATATTGCTCAGTTCTCTTCCTGACAACGTGCAGTTATATTCTCTTTACTTGGCAGCAGGGGTTTACGTTTACCGGTGGAAGTGTATGAATTGGCTCTCCAAATTGAGCTTCAGGCCCTAGCTGATAGAACATACCTAGAGCCAAAACCCCGGGAAGCTCAACAAGTTTCCAGTTTGAATTGCAATAACTCGTGATATCTCTTCTCGTCAGCCGAAAGAAAAATGTACATGTATAGTACAATGTGACTGTGAGGGAAAAGTGAGATTGGAGATAACGAGAAACTCATGCAGTATCCACAGCTCAAGTTTGCGTCTGCAAGGGTTTGCATTGAGTTTGAATTGATTATGACAAGGAACACTGGCTAGAAGCAGCTCATATGGGACTAGTGGAAATTGATGAATAACAATCTAAATCTGCCTAATTTATACATGTGCAGGTGCCCAAGCAAAGCTG
This sequence comes from Emergomyces orientalis, assembly GCA_002110485.1. NCBI lineage: Eukaryota > Fungi > Ascomycota > Eurotiomycetes > Onygenales > Ajellomycetaceae > Emergomyces > Emergomyces orientalis. Next base: position 148,164 of record MOWL01000008.1, read on the forward strand.
CAGTGACTCTGAACTGGTGCCCTCCCCCCTCCCCCTCCCCCCTCCCCCCTCCAAACCCAAACCCAAGAACAAAAAAAGTCTGAAGGAAGTGACGGATGGGTGTGGTTCATGGTTGAAAATCATTTAATATTGTGCTTAAACATGTGAGCATGTATATATGTACGAAGTGATACACATATTTTCCATAAAGGAGTAATCATGTACTTAAATTCCTTTTTACACTGAAGTATGCTGAAGAAAATAATTTTCTTTCGGGAATTTCAGGCATAGAGAAGAAGAGGTGAGGAAGTATCCCGCTTGAATAACTTTAAGCCACTGGCGTAACTAACTTCATTAGAATAACAAAATAGGACGGCTAGGGTAAAAGCGAATCGTATCTGTATTGAAAAGAGAACAGGTAACAAGTCAATAAATTATGGTATCATGGAGGAATTGTTGAATATATGGGACTTGTTGTATAGTGGCACAAGAAAAGCAGAAGAGAGGGTAGACCTATGCGTAAAATTGGATTTCAAGTTTACCTCCGAACTTGTTTCAGTGAAACTTAAAACTCTACATGTTTGTATACCAACAGAGATCTGCCAGGGGAAGGTGATATAACCATTTGGGAGAGTGCTGAATGTAAATTCGACTCTTATCTCTCCGCGAAAGGCCAACGTTGATAAAGCGGTTCGAGGGAATGTGAAGTTTGGCATGAGAAGAAGTAGATGGCACAATTGCCATACGGATCAAACCACCAGTCCAAGAATGTACATACATTCTTAGAAACAAGCGACATTCTAAGTTGGGCAATCGTGGACCGTTTGACATGATCGGGATAAAGGCCCCCTATGAGGGTCGGTAGGGACGGGTAGGGATTCTCGATCTAAAGGCCGATCCAAAATAGAAGAAGACCACAGCGGGAATCATTCGAGAGGCTTGCAGGCCTGTCCGGACTCAGCTCCCTCCCAGGCCGTTTAGTTGGAATTATAGAAAGCGCGGCCAGTATAAACTTTCTTCGTAGTCGTCGAGCAGTGAATGTGCTCCAATAAAATAATCCTAGGCTCATCTGAAACCGACAGGGTGCCTGGGACAGGGCTCTGCACTCACTCCTCGCGCAACTACTGGTCGCTACAAGAAGGGGGTAATTCTCCAGCGTTTACCGCCCTTGCCTCAGGCCCAATCCGAGGATCGCACTAATTCCCGCTGTCATTTGTAAAATCTGTCGGTCCCGCTACAAATCCAGGCTTGATAATATCGATCTCTGTGGCGGTGTTCCTTCGCCATTAGTGTGAGGTGGCTTTAGGCTTTGTGATGGTGGAGGTGAAGCTAGTGCTCGGGAGTCAGTGGACGATCTAAATGCTTCCGCAGTTAAATCGATATGCGCGGCAGAGAGCGTGCCTGCACGCGTTTATTTAAGCTTTTTTATCAAGTAGGGGCCGCGGTGCAATTTCACGGACGGTTCCTAATAAGTGCAGGGGGCAGGGCACGTAAGCATAGCAGGATGGGTCCCGAAGTGAGTCGGACATTCGACATTGCTGGGCTACGGCGTTCCAACACCGAAACTGAACCATTATCACGGGCCTGAGTGGTATTGTTAGCTTCGGTGGTCGTTCTCCTGATATGGAGTTCTGCTATCAGTTGCCATTGGTCCCAGCAACAAATGTGATTTTTGCTTCCCGAAACCCACATGGGAGCCCCGACAAGGCGGGTAGTCTAATGCAACGTGGATCACGGCAACGACCGCGAATTTGTAATGCAATAGTTAACGTCGTCCCTGAGAAACGTCACTCAGAGCGAGCTCCTGGAGGCTCTTCACTATGTCTGCTCGTCAAATCATGGGAGGGCTCCCAGATTGTAGGATATAAGTGAGGCACAAACAACCACAGTAAGCGAACATAGGCTTGGCCAGATTCGGGATCCATCAACCACCGACGGCTGACTGGCAACATTGTCTTGTACAGGCCAAGTTGGATTAATTGAGCGCTTGGCAAACAGCTGGCAGACTGACAAAGAACTTCCTGAGCTACTCATCAGGAGAGAAACAAGGATCGGAGGAATCTCATCCCATTTGGCAGCTCGAGATCTCCCCGCCTCTAAACGAAAATATAAAGTTTTGGCGGAGTATTCGTGGTTGGAATCCTATCAGGAGAGTTGTCATGACTCACGACCTGTCAGCAGATTGCCAAGAACCATGAAATATCTGGTCAACCAATCTTCCAATCAGAAGAATTACGAGAGGAGGCCCAGCTGTATCTTAAAAAAGCCTCGACTCTTACTTCTTGAACCTCCTCCTCTGATATCTGGGCAATGAAAATAGGATGGTAGACTTGACGTGAATATCGCAAGCCAACTAAATCACGGCCTTCCAACCAACGCAAAATATGAGAGCTGTTCTCTCTTCCCCTTGTGTGTCATCCCCTGCTCAAGTGTACAGTAATACTTACCACTAGCCACCTTTTCCCCGCAACAAAACCAACATCTTTCCCCTTGCATGTATCCTCCGTCCAAGTCTGCCAGGTTCGCTTTGTCCAGAAGTGAGATCATCAAAACCTAACCTTTGCTCCGGCTGTTTGATCGGGACTTCACCGGTGTTCCGAAGTCTACCTAACATGGGCAAACTACCCCTACGTGCGGGGGAAGTAATGTACGAACGATGCATGTCATTAATTCAGGCGCATAATGCGACGTGCATTTATGCCAATGAGTATTCGGGAGTAACGGCTGCTATTTTCGGGGTTTGGGAAATTTTGCTTTTTTTGCGGCTGACAACTAGACCCCGTGATTTGGCTTGGATGGAAAAGGCATGCACATCGTGGTTGGATTAGGATGGAAGAAGTTTTCGCGGCTGCATTTAAAAATAATACTGCATCGCATAACTGCGTCATCTTTTGCAGTGGCTCGTTGCTGTGGTGGGGTGGGGGACAAATAAGATTGGTTTGATGGGAGGAGTTTGTTGCGACTCAGGCGATAATCAGCTGTGGCCCGCCACAGAGAGCGTTTTTGCTGGCCCAAATTTTTAGGGCTGATTATTCATCAATTGGGCTTGACTGCTTTCAGTTAGTGATTTTAGGCTCGGTGTTGAAATAGAATCGGGGACCCACTCCCGAGGACGGCGATTGGCTCTGATTTTTGGTGCCAAATCATGTTAGATTGGTGTCAAGTGGGGGGCTGCAGGGATAATAAATACTACAAGATGCCTCGCCAAAAATTTTGAACCTTTGGCGAGGCACTGTAGGACTCTGGTTGGTCAACCTTATCTCCACCCTGCGCCCTGAAGCGGTAAACTTTTGGTAGCTGTATTTAAGGTTGACTTGACTTCCTACGGCGGAATTCGTATTGAGACGCTGGCCCCAGGTAGTGACTGGGGGAGCGACCGGGACAAGACGGCGCTTACTTGTGCTGTCCATTACATTAAGATTGGGGTTGCATTAGGAGGTTGATATACTAAGAACACTACACATGTTAGCTTAGGCTCGGTGAGAGAGAAAAGGTCAAAAGGAAAACACGAGAGTAGGCAGCGTGGCTAAATTCATCAGTTGTGGAATTCAAAGCCAGCCAGGACGAGAATGAAACCAATGTATCAATTAAAAATAACTAATTCGTGCGTTCACACAACCACACTTATATATGCAAGAAAGAATATTCCCATCCCGTATAGGCGCCGAGCTAGTTGATATCACAACCGAAGCCCCAGAAAAAAGAAATAGAAAAATAGAAAATCATCAGTTCGTCTCAATATCTCCCCTCCACCCGGCCCCCTCCATTCCCTCCCCCAACGCGCCCCTGCCCAATTCGCCTACAGGCCATCGTAGGCAGGGCTGTATGTTGTTTGATCGCTATTCATCTTTAATGCCTCCTTTTCAAAATAATATTGCGGACTGGAAGCTGACATAGGATACGGGACGATGTCGAACTTGTCGGGCGTTAGAATTTCATCAATCGTGCCGTCGGTCGCTGATCTTAGGAGGTCAAGTTCTGTAGTTAACTGTTGGATGCGACTGTTTAGCTGTTGGACTTCGCCAGTTCGTTGGTGATAGGATTGAAGCAGATTTTGATGTTTGCTGTGAAGATCCTGTAGTTTATTTTCGAGACTCTTGAGGTGCCTTTCCTTTCGTTCTCGGAAAGCACGTTGAGATGCTCTATTTTGGGCACGCCGTCTCTTTGAATTCGGAGAAGTAGTCAGCCATATATAAAGGAAGCAATTCGGTATGTGGATTCAATTGAACGTCAATTCTTACAAGGTGCATATTGGATACATTCTCCTTGTCTTTTGAATTCTTCGGTTTACTTCGTCTTCGATCGTGCTCATCAAGTGTCGTTGAACCAATATATTCTACAGGAATCTTCCCTGCCATGGGAGCATAAATAGGGGTTGTGTGATTGCCAAATGGAAACATATCATATGAACTCTCCATGTTTGTGTACATTGGAAATGTCATCATTCCCTAACCACATTTATCAGTTCAGAAGCCAGCCTGAAATGTATGATTGAGGCAGGCTTACGTTGGGAGATGTGGGGCTGGATAGATCTGAAGCGCTCTCCGCTGGATCCCCACTGAAAGGAAGCTGTGGTATTTCAGGAGAACGGGGAGGCGAGGCCATGAACCTGTAATCCATTGTCAATGTGGATGAGGTGGCAGTATCCCAAATGTGCTATGACGAAGTCAATGTGGAACTGTAGGGGTAATCAATGCTCTGTGAGACTGATGGTCAAATAGCACGAAACATGAAGATGACAATTAAATAGCAAAAGACAGAAAGGGTCTTCAATATAATATAAGCGAATTTCTCCACAAAACCTTCCTCGCGATTTCTAGGAATACCCACCCCCTACTATCTTGATGCCGAAAATATCACAGCTCATTCCAATTCTTGGCCCCGTGCACTAATAAGTTAAGAAACTATTTACGCTGACCGCGTTGTCAGGGATATTTTTAGTGATTGTTGGCATGACTCGGCGTCCCGTGAAATTGGCAAGATTTCCCAGGCACATAAGAAAAGTTCTGGCTAACTTCTGCCGAGGTGGGTAAAGAGAGCACAAATTAGATGATATAATTCGAGCGGATGTCATTGGTAACACATCATGGATGTTTGGTCTGTGCCATGTCATAGTCTCTCCCTGCTGAGTGATGTTCTCTGAGGAATATTATTGGCCTATAGCTTTCATTTTCTGTTGCGGGATGAAGCAGAGTTCAATTATCCCCTCACCCCTCTCCAAGAACGTGATCGGTTACCTACGCGGTTCGAAGTTTGTAAACCCCTCCTCGAGACAAGCTTTCAATCCCATCAACATGGACCTGGAGAGCCTTTCCTCCTTTGAAAGCGGGAACACACCGGGGCTACAAACAGGTGTAAAACCTTAGTAGAATCTAGAGAAAATTTCTTCATTATTTTGTGAACGAAATGCCTTTGACTGAGCGCAGTACTACACTGGCCATGGATACCAAAAATCGCTGATGACGTTCCTCCATTTCCCTTTTTCGGAATTACTGTTAGCCGTTGCTGCGGGCCCCAGCACTCTAAAACATCGGGGATACTCGAGTGTTGCTTGAGAGATGACTTAGTAGATATTCTTTGGAGAGGACATCACGCAATTCTGAACATAGCATAAGTTTCTGCATCTAACTCACAAATTTTATGATGACTAACAAGTGGGCGCTGCAAACTTCTTCTAGAGCTAATGGTTATGCACTCATAGCTTCGGCAGCCTGAAATCGACATTAAAATACTAGAAACGCCTGCCCTGAGAGCATTTTGTATGATGTCACGATTCAGAGAAGATATTGGTTTAGAAAATGCAATGACCAATATTCCTGGGTGAATGCGGTAAACTCGAACTCCAGAAATTAATTTAGAGCGCTCGTTTTCCTCGACTCGCATTGAACTTGCTTGTCTGTCTCCCACTCCTTGAAGCCTTTGGTAACTACTAACTAGACATAGAGCATGCATAATCCGCACCGAATCTGAGAATTCTTAGTACGAAGGGAAAGGGCCAGTTTCTAGAGTCGATCTGCCCCACATTTCCAGTCCAAAAAGGCTTCTTGCGTTTTTCAATTGCTCTCTATGCCATGGTAATCAGAATGCATAGAAGAAAGACTTTAGTTTTTCAAAATGGTCGCACTGAATTTTTTTGCCATGATATATAGTTGGGCGGACAGTTGACTTTCTTGGATCTTTCAAGCCCCACCAGCCAGGGTGGAGCATGGAAACATATTATTGGCCGCTAGGAAAGCCAAAAAACAGCGGGATGTTGGTGTAACCATGCGAAGGGTAAAACGTGCAAGTTGCAACTGTGTGCTTTTAGTGTAATTAGATATCGGATGGTAGATTCTAAACACGAACATGCAGCCATCTCTAACAACCAACCCTAGAAAAAATTGTGCACGTGAATGATCATTATTCCTGGCAAAAGACGGCCAATTGTGGTTGGCGATATACAGATGCCCCCCCCCGGGCGGCGTAAGGCTGACACTCGGACCATGCATTCAGATCTGCTTAAAATAGCATTGAAATTCCATGCGTTGGGGCTGTTATTTTTCAGGGAGAGACCTGTTAACGGGCATTCTCACTTACAATAAAGAGAGGATATTCGTTCCCCGAAGCCCCGAGCAATCGTATCGGCACTACGGAGGCTACCCAACCCCCAATCCTTCTCGGAGGGCAACCGTACTTGTGGGGGCGGCTTGAGTCAACATCTTGATTGCCAGTGAGAGAGAAATCGAGTGATCTTCAAACTAGGCTCATGGCTGCATTATCCGGTAACCGCTTTTGTCCACTAAATTGTTTGACGTAAGCATGTCATGAAACGATTCGGGGCCCAGTCAGCAGCCTATATTTTAGTCAGCCACCCTAGACCTCGGGGATGGACCAATTACGCCCCGTCCACACAAGCCATGCCCCTCAATACACCCCAAGAATACGACGGCGGAACCAGAAGTTGAAGAAATAATGAGCTGGCAACCTATTTATCAAGGATATGTGGATTGTGGGAACGCAAGGATAGCGTTCGGCGTTCCAAATTGACAGTTCTGCTGCCAATGCGCGTTGGCCCTGGTGCTTGGCTCTACCGCGAAGGTTGACAATAAAATATTATGCCGCTTGAATCATGGGAACTGCGGGACACTGTGCTGTACCTAGGTAGGCATTATCGACAGGACTCTGTTTCGGAGATGCAGCCTTTGAGTATAGCCACTTACTGGGCTAAACAAGCCTAGATTGGAAGTTCGATGTTTCCAAGCTTTCTTGTGGATAGTATATATGCGTGGCAGCCCCCAAAACCAAAATACCTAATACGAACATAGATTGTTGGCTACGTTTGGAATCAGTATTTTTGGGTGGAGAAAAGGGGACAGGAGCGGGGATGGCCCAGTATTGCGCTACCCGAAAACTGCCTCACCGTGTTTATTTCTTCCAGTAGGGAATTTGTGACCTGACATACTCTGGCCATTTTCCGATGCCGCCATTGTCTCCGAACTGTGAGGTTTCTCCAGTCGTTCCTAGTCTCCGCAGTTTTTTGGAAACTGTTCGAAATCTTATCTCTTCTATCAGGCCTACTCATTCTCTAATGATGGTATTACGCTGATCTTTTATTGGCGTAAGCCACTGTTTGAATCCTTTTAAATGGCCCTTTGGCATGATCTTTCGGTACCCATCAATATGGTTTCGATGAAAACCTTGAATTAAATATCTACCTATCGCCGACCTTCTGGGAATGAAATGGGGCATTACTCGCCAGGGGTGTGGGGTTATTGTGGAGCGAGCGCTTCTGAGAAGGGAAGAAAGGACGGAAATACGAGTAACCCCATTTTCGGAAGAAATGGCTGTTTTATTCTAATAGTATGAGGGTGAATTGCGACTTTCATGGGAGGCTCTGTTGAATGTGGCTAACTTTGGAAACCTCCTGCAGGCTATATAGACTGGACGTGTATTGACACCCGAGGAGAGCAAAGTAGATGCCAGGCATCCGTAGCCTACGGCAACAATGTTGAACATCGCATGACAGAAAAACAAGAAGATTAGCCATGGAACTGATTGAAGGTAAAAATAAACGGACCCAGAAGACGTTCCAACAGGATCAACAGCATCAAAGCCTCGAGTCTGAAATGCCAGAGCCCCAGAGCCCCAGAGACCCAAATAAACTTCCCGTACTACTGGGGGGGGACATCAGTGCTTCTCTTGGAATTTGTCGAGATTCCATGAGTTCAAAACCTTATACATCATTTGACACCTGCTCTATCCATTCCCTCGCCTTTACCTGCGTGTGTACATGAAAGTGGGCCGAACCCCGAGCCCCAAACCTTTTCTAATGAATAGTTTTGAGAAATAGTCGTTTTTGGGGTTGGAGGTACTGAGCCAGCGAGCGTCCCCGCTGCTTGAGACATGAGAGCATGGACATCAGCTAGATTAACCACACTCGAGCTGCTCATACGAAAGACTGAAACGCGCCGCGAGCGTTGTAGCATTGCACTACACAGCAACCTGTATTATGCATGCTTGAAGCGGGAGATTCGCTGTTGTTGTTGGCTATCAGGTGCTGAGCGAGTTGGGAAGCTTCCATAGCTTCGAGGCTATTCTCCTTCGATTAACCTGCTCTTAACTTCCCCCATTCCCCCACAGCAGTAGACTCTCTCTGCTCGTGATGTCGAGAGCGATCCGAACGCTCAGTATTTGTCACTGCCAATCACCGTGAAAAAAGTTGGATTGTACTGGTCATTAACGGCGCACATCAAATTGAAACAATCTTCGGTACATTTGACTCTCAGTTTCGTTATAATGGCATTTCTTTTCGTCGTCGGTTTGGTAATACCAGAAGTCAACTATCCTGACGGAAACATGGTTATATGTATGTTTGTATATCTTGAACCCATTTATTTATTGTGGATTTTTTATTTTTAATATCTTTTTGTGGCCCACCCATCTTCTTCAAATGCTACGGCATTTGAGTATAGTCAAGATATTCCTGGTATACAGCCCCTTTTGCTGCCAGAGGAAAGGGTGAAATTCTTTCACACCGTGAGCGTGCAAGATATACAACCGACCGCACGCTGATAAAATCATCGAATGAGGGAGATCTCGAAAATGGGAGCGGTTGTGTTATTGCGGCCTATGGCGACGTTAGAGAATATCTTTATCGGGTCCTTTGGCGGCCGAACGAACTGCCCTGGGTCCATAATAAAGGGCATGTTGTTCGCCTACTATTTCCATATCGCACTCTGGGCCAGTAAAGACTAACCTGCCGCTCGGATTTGACTGCAATCATATTCGGAAAACGCCCCGATTATGAAAAGTGTGCTGAGGCCAGTGACTATTAGGACGCACCTAAACTTACCAATGCAGCACTGGGGTAAAGCAAGGGGATTTCCTAAAAGTGGGAACGGCTGGAAGTAATTACTAGAGGGAGATAAGCCGGTAGAATAGAAATAATATACGCTGAGTAGGTTACCAATGAGAGGCGGAACAGCTAGTTTCAGCATCTCCAGCTGAAGGGTTGCATGGTTGGAAGACCTGTGCCTGGTACAAGAAATGATCATTCTTTTCCAAACTAACATGAAACCAGATTTCAATTGATATTAGTCAACTGACAGATAGGGCTTGGGATGCTCCCAATCCAACAATGTTAAGATAGACAGTTCCTAGAGCTTCAGGGAGAGCTAACCGCCCATCAGACAATCTCCGCCAGTCGATGAGCGGTTTGTCGACTTTTGTGCGGGAATGGCTGAGCGGAGGTCTGAATTGGCCAAGTGAGGAGGGTACAAATACTATTTCAATACATAAAACATAAAATAGTTAGGGTGTTTGTTGAAGTATAGAAATATCCATCTTTTTCTCCCTTAGAAGCTTCTCTGTAGACTTGTAAATTCATATTCTCAGAATCGTCCACTGCAGACATGGCCACGCATGTAGGTAGGCCTGGGCTTCGGAATATCCAGAGGTGGCATGCTTGTTGCACTCTACTACATGATATATGAGCAGATAGTGAGTCTTGGGTATATGTAAATAGCCGTTAATAACCTGCACCATTGTAGGGGAGAGAATGTGAAGTTTGCCGCAGCTGTGCGGGCTTCATTCAGATCCAAACCACCTGACACAATTTTATGCAGAAGAAACTTGGGCCTTTGATCGACCAATTCCCAAGTAATATTTCGACAACAATTAAAAGGCAGTTCGGGGGCAGCTATTGAATATTGAAGCATTTGTCGGTTCACGTTGCCCCAGAATATCAGGTGGTATTTAACGCGCTTTATGCTCTGCGTCGGGATTAGAAGTCAGTTAAATAGGAACAGAGTTTGCAATTAGTCCACGGAATTATCATTTGGGGAATCCTGGGCTCAGCTCTCAAAGAGCCAAATAGACCACCTGCATCAGCCAACATTACTGTATTTAGTTAGTATAGTCCTGAGGTCTGATTAACATTTTGGGAAGCTCAACTCGGGCACCAGCAGGCAAGAGAGGTGCAGGGGGCGTTGATGCGGACCTATCGGAAATCGAAGATCTCTCTTCGGGCAACGGCGCTTATAAATTATTATGATGGGCTCAATATTTTTCAAAAGGAATAACATGCATGTAAGAAAATAGTATGCAAGCAAGGTGAAGTGTCTAAGTCTCGATTGTCACGGGGATAACAAAAATCAATGGTAAACTGTCCCCGCGCACTGTGACAGTAAATATGTTGTTTGGAAGCGGGAGGATGAAGGCAGAGAGGGAAAAACGGAGGGGTAGGTAGACACCACCAGAATCGCCGATTTTCAGAAGCATTCATGGATGATGGTGCAGCCCGCGCTTTCGACGCGTTTCACGGCCTCCCAGTACACTGAATGCGACACATGGCCGATGCATGCGACGGCAGGTTTACCTGGTCATAGGGGAAGAAATCGATCTCTCTTTGTTTTTCTGCAAGCTGGGGATGAGGAGTGGGCAATGGCGAAAAGGAAGGAAAAAGCCTAACAATATTGGTAGAAAGATCCACAGAGCAGTGTGATCTGCCTACCAATTCATATACTCCACACAATAGTTATGGAAATTTGCGGCTTGTTCCTTTTGCTAAAACGGTTGGAGGTTGCTTATTATTAGCGAAAGGGTCTTCCCCCAACTATGACAGAGGGCCAGGCGCATTTGCACTAAGAGGGAGAAGAAAGATAATCGTCACGAGAACCAAGAGGGATGCATATGAAGTTGAGAATAATTCCAAGTGATCTAAACTCTCAAACAGCGAATTTAGAGGCGATAGCATCAGAAGTAATTTCTGTAAAGGGTAGACAAAATATATATCTTCGGAAGATGAAGAAAAAAGCAAGAGCCCCACGAGTGAGCGAAGAGAGATCGAAAAGCATGGGCCTTACTCTCGAACTGTTTTCGCGGGACGTATCGGGTTTCCTATTTATGGGTTTGTTCAGGGTAGAAAAATGGCTGGGATTGAGATGAGATGAAAATATGACATCTCATCTTGGCATCCGCCAATCCATGTCCAGCTAAACTGTAACGTTGTTTCAGAGTCGCCAACCCATGATCGCCCAAACCGGAAGCAACCGCGAGCAGAGCTATACGAACGCGAGAGACTGTGGTTTTCTTTGACGAGGCATCTGAATTGAATTGTCAAGATGAAAATTCGCCCGTTTTTTCTCTTCCTATGTTTATGCATGTACAGTAGTTACAGTAGCAGAGCTTGGTTGCTCCATTGAATATCGACTGTTTGTTCCGCAGTTTAACATTGGCTCTTTTATAAAGTCTATGAACAAGGCAGGGATATGCACGATGCCCGATATCGGCCAACTTGAACTGAGCTGCCATCAAATTTCAAGCCTTCAAACAGTCGAACGACTTTGAGGTGGCGCAGGTACGAAATATAACTTCGAGGATGGCGGACGAGAAAAAAGATGGAAAGAAATAAAGCAACTCCCTTGTGGCAAGAAATTTTTTCTTCTTTGGGAGTTTAGAACCACATGGACCATTGACCGGAACCCCCAATAATAGCTACGCATTCAGCTATGCTTGATAGTTTTCAAAAGCCCTCCATGCCAAAGAAAAATACTAGTCGAAAAAATACAGAGAAACGAAAGACCCTTCCAAAAATAAAAAATAAAAATAAAACAAATAAATAATAAAAGGGGGGAGGGCACCTAGGTAGGCAACTGAGAGTTGATTTAAAAGCCCCACAGAGGCTCAGGATGTAAATGGATGATCTCTTGCCTCAATTTTTTTATTTTCACTGGTTTTTCCAGGCCTATCAAGTACCTGATACTCAAACAGAAAAGGGCGCATTGAAGTGGAGAATAAAATGTGATTCTGCATATCTTTCTTGAGACAATAATACCTGAGGACATGGTGCATAAACGTGGCGGTCAGCTCTAACTAAAATTCTTGGAGAGCGGATGCAAATAACGTCTTTTCATAGCTAGCGAGTTATTATTATGGGCCAAGATGCGCCAAACGGCTCCGCAGGCTCACCACCCGCCAGGAAACTTCAGGAATAGAGCAGTCGCTGTCTCCTGAAACACTGAACCCGTCTGGCAGCTGCCAAAGAAGCCAGCTCCTGAAAATCGTCAGCGGTTTAATTATGGAGGCGTGGAGACTCTTCAGAGTCGGACTGGCTTAAGGGCGTCAATCCCTCGGCAAGAATCAGCCATACCGTTTGCTTCCTGTCCCAAGCTTGCCCGCTTTGTTTTTCTTTTTGTCGTTGTTTTCACTTTTCGTGTTTTCATATTTTTCATTGCGAGTTCCTTCTTCTGTGGGGTTTAAAATGCCCCAGTAATAATAATGAGGGAAAAAAGGGTTTGCCGATGCCTTTTTGCCCGCCGCCATATGGTGAAATTACCAGTAGAAAGTTGACCATGCAAGGTAAACAGTTTTTGCTGACCATTCCATTGGCCTGACAATCATGGATGAATGATTGCGCTTGTCATTCATTGGTTGTGAATTTTTGAGTGATGAGTGATGCTTATCAAAACCTTACGAGGCCTCGACCAAACCACGAGAGGTAGCCGAAGCGAAGAAAATTCCACGAGACGGAAGATCCTTGGGTGCCCATTCCATTCCTGCGTAGTTGCGAATTTGTAATACGTTGGACTGAATACTCTGTAAATGACGAAAATAAGAATGGTTTCTATATGGAAGATGATTCATGATTCATGAATCATGAATGGCATTATTTTGATGTGGAGCGAGGGAAACCACATGGGGACACCGGCACAGCAGGCACACCACATACATCCGCTTGGAGTCGCCTTTATTATCGCAAGATCGCCATGCAAAGCAAGCGACATTTCTGGTTGGTGCTTGGGTTTCTTCTTTTTTCTTTCTTGCGTGTTTGGATGGATCCTCGACGCCTGCGTCCAGGGCTGGATTAGCGGGCCGAAAGGCTAATGCAGCTAAGATGCTAAGCCAATTGTTGGCCGTATTCGCACGAATGTTGCAGTGATAATGGGCGGTGGCTTTTATAGCGAACCTTAAGCATTCAGCAGCCATTCCCACCCAAGAACCAAGGTTCGATAATTAATGTTCCACGGATTGTTTCCGTCTGCGCCAGACGTCAACAGAGGAAACGTAGGACAGACAACAGTAGTCAACAGTAGTAAACGGGACAATAAAGACAGACAGGCTGATAGATAATATACAGCAGTGACAATTGAATAGTTATCCACTCACCCTGCTCCCTTTCTTCTCCAGCTCTAGCCAGTACCCTGAGGGTCGCGGGATGGAAATTTTCCGTGACTGAACCATGTTGGATGGGACTAGGGTACAACAGAGCCCACTCTCCGGATTTCTGCTGGCCACATCCGCGGCTGGCACTAACAACAAACCCGCCGAATAATAACGACAAAGCTCGCTGCATTTCTTCGCCAACAATCATCACAGACTTCTTTCTTCTCAACAACAACAGCAGCAACAGCAACAGCAACAGCTCTTCTTTTTCTCGCTTTAATAATTCACTGTTGGCTTGTCGAAACCGGTGCCGCGTGAATGGGATCGCGTTGCGCAATTCGAACTCTTCTGCCAGAGTAGCCAGACATCGGGCGTCCCTTTATCTCCTCCGCGATCTCCAGCACGCCGCCAAATCCAACCAGGAACTGGATTTCTCTGAAGTAACAGGTCCCTGACACAACGTCCAACCCGTTCCAATCGACAATTGAATGGCCTTATCCTATTCCTATCACATATTTTTCCCCCGACGTTACTGAACCCCGCAAAACCATTACTCTCGAACGGATCCCTGCTCGCCGTCCCCCAGGGTTCCCTTTTTGCGCTCTTCACTTACCCGTGTATATCGGATATATAAGAGCACAGAGCACGGAGCACGGAGCACAGAGCATATGTTAGGCTAAACTTAAGGCTGTCAATTGTTACTCTTTTTTCTTTTTTTTCCGGTTTATTCGGACCCATTTTGCCTGGTGGTGCCGTGTTCACTGGGGGGATCGGAGCCGTGGGAGGAAGGCCATTGTCGTACACGGCTTGGTTACCCCACGAATATATACACCCCAGAGCTCTTGTGCCTGTGCCACTTGTATTCTGCGCTTTTGTCGTGACCGATACTTCCACGCATCCTATATCTGCTGTCCTATTGCCGGTTTGTGCTGCCCCTTCCTACTGCCCCCGCGGCTAAGCGGAGCCAAATGTGACATTGTTTCGCTTCCCCGTGCTCACGCGCGGGCTTGGATTTTACCTTGCATGCTAATTGAGCCATGGTGGGGATAGGGCTGTGGATCATAACAAATTCAATTATCCGGTAAGTTCGGGTCATGAACAGCGCTATTCGCAACATATTAACCTCTGGATCCTTCTTCACCTCCCCCACTCCGGATTCCCTTTACCTTCGGTTCTAAGGGGATCTATGGCCCCATAAAAAGGGGAAACCGGCGATTCAGACCCCTTCCCAAACTACCGGCCTTATGGCCTATCGATTTGGGAATTTGATAGGGGCTTTATTTTCATTCCTTCGTTATATAGGCTAATCATTTTTATGTTCATATCGAAAGGTTCTCACTCTCGCGTATAAATCATGGGATGCGCGAGCTCCGCCCCTGTCGATCCGGAGGATAGGGTCGCAGCTAGGCAGACCGCTACAATCGATAAGATGATCCGGATGGACAAAAAAGTCCATGATCGGACAGTGAAGATTCTCCTGCTTGGTACGTCAAACCAAAACCGACTTGCCATCCACGTGGTAATTATATGTCTATAAAATATCAGCGGAATTGACATGTTTGGTACTTCTAATTAGGCGCTGGTGAATCTGGCAAGTCAACCATTATTAAACAAATGCGAATTATCCACGCCGGCGGCTTCCCGGAAGACGAACGAAGGCAAAACCGTGCTGTCATCTACTCTAACATGGTGGTTGCATTCAAGGTCCTGCTAGAAATTATGCAGACAGAACACATCGACTTCGAGAACGAACGCACAAAGGTGTGTGCCCCAACTTTGATTCGGGAACCCATTATTCTAGATGTTTGCTCACAAGGATGTATTATAGCCGCTGGCCGAACTACTAGACGGGACGGAGCCGGATGTAGATTCGGATGAAGCTTTCAGCGATCTCGCTATCAAGGATGCCATGCAAAGAATGTGGCAGGACAAAGGCGTACAAAAAGCTGTTTCACGAGGACACGAATTTGCACTTCATGATAACCTTCAATAGTGAGCGCATCCTAGATTTTGGACCTCGCAGATACCCAGGAAATGAAAAATGGTTAACCATTCCACAGCTATTTCAAATCTCTCGAACGCGTGTTTAGCCCCGGATGGCTACCCAACAATCAAGACATGCTCCACTCTCGACTGAGAACCACGGGTATTACAGAAACTTTGTTTGAATTAGGCCAAATAAATTTCCGAATGATGGACGTTGGCGGACAGCGGTCGGAACGAAAAAAGTGGATACACTGTTTCGAAGGAGTGCAGTGTCTTTTGTTTATGGTTGCTCTGTCAGGCTATGATCAATGTCTTGTTGAAGATCAGAATGCGGTAGGCTCAAAATGCTGGGAAACTTTAATCCTCTCGACCTATACACGAACTAACAATATATGTATTACAGAATCAAATGCATGAAGCAATGATGCTTTTTGAATCCTTGGTAAACGGGGAGTGGTTCAAACGGAAACCAGTGATCCTGTTTCTCAACAAAATGGATCTCTTCAAGGAAAAGGTCGCCATATCCCCAGTTTCCAAACACTTCCCGGATTACAAAGGCCCAGAGGGCAGGTATGAACCAGCCGTCAAGTTCTTCGCTGAACGATTCCGCGGCATTACCCGCGTCCCTGAACGGGAAATCTACATCCACCATACGAACGCAACCGATACCAACCTTTTAAAAGCCACGATGGATTCAGTGCAAGACATGATTATCCAAAAGAACCTTAACAACCTAATTCTGTAGGTGCAACAATAAAATCTACGGCAGATCCTTTTACACAGAGAGGCATCATGTTTTTTTACAACACTGAATAGAGTCTTGAAAATCACTCTAAGTCCGATAACCCCCCCCCTCCCCCCTCAATTCCTCATATTAATTCTTCTTTCTACTTTATTCTGCTTCGTGACCAACGAGATGATTTCTGACTTTTTGGTCGCCTCTGCAGTATTGGCAAAAGAACCACTGACTAATACCCGCTCTTCATATTTAGGCTTTAAGAAAATCGTTTGTTGATTTTCAGTTTTTCTCTTTGCCCTCGCAAAATTCATCTTGCGTGTTGTATTTTCTACAATCAATAAGGTCTATGCTTGTAGGTATATTTCCAGAAGCATGTATATTTTCCTTGCCCACCTTCTATTGAGCTCGACCTTCGCGTCTACATTTGATTATTTTTCACATATATCTTCTTTTTCCCTCCTCCGTTTCCTTCTTCCGGTTCTTCATGCCATTATACCTCTCTTCTCCTCTCTTCTCTTCTCTTCTATTCTCTTCTCTTCTCTTTTCTTTCTGTGTTTTCCGACCTTGATCTACGCGCACTCCGCGCTTATTCTCCCTTCGGGTTTGACCCCTTTTCACAATACCTCCGATGATTATGTTTCTTTAGCGGATGGCATTTTCCTCTGCTCTTCACACGTTCCTACGCCTTTTTTTTTTTTTTTTTTTTTTCCTTCGCGAACCCTTAAATGGGCATGAGATACCTGGGAAATGACCTGGCTACGGCCTTAAATTTCTGTTTTTATATCCGTTATCTGTCTTCCTGCTGTGAGAGATTTCTTCGTTTTAACTTAATTTTCATTTTTGTCACTTTTCTTCTTTTTTCGTACTTTTAACCTCAAAACCCTTGCCGTCTACTCTCGACCTTCTTTTTAACGAGCGCATGGTGTTGTGTTGTATAAAATGTGTATATTTTCTCTATTTTCCCGTCGCACTCTTTCACCCTCCTGTATTCACAAGCATTCCCCTTCTCCCCAAGCCACAATTTTGTTCATAAGCTCCCTAGCCCCTCTCACCTCTCCTGAATAGGAAATCGGCAGATATTAATGGCTGTACGGGGATTTAATATAAACTGGCGGACGATATCGAAACACGGAGTATATTTAAACCACATCATTCACGATTTGCGATCCTATCCTCGGGAGCAGGAAGCATGACGTGTTAGTTGATGAGATCATCAGAGCGATAAATTAACTAGAGGGGAGTACCAACAACGAGGTCAATTTGGCTAACGGGAAGCCAAAGGAGATATTCTGCTGGAATAAAATCATGACTGATGGGTTTTATCTTCCAAGATAGAAACATTCGCTCTTACCACTTTTTCAAAATACCATTTTTTTTTCTACTCGGACAATGTGTATGTATATAGACGGCCAAGGGCCTTAAGGAGCAAACGATTTCAAAATAGCAGCAGATGACTGCGAAATGGATCAGATCGAGAACTTTACCAAATCGCTGAGGCATTTCACTAATCCTGATTCTTATGGCATAGTTGCGGGATGTGACTTAGGTGAGGGTTTCGGCGATTTCGGCATACAACTCCACTCTCCCCTCTCAAATTTATTTTTTATACGTGTACCTAGGTCCCTACGGGTAAAAGGAATATGGAACGAACCGCAAAAAATATCCTTCGCCTGCGGTGTATATAGTTATATGTGTGTGTGTTGACTTGTAGATTTCATGCTCAGGAACCAACCAATCACATGATCATGCTTATGTAAGTGTGGCGACGATGCGCTTGTCCCAATTAGGAATCAAACTCAAAAGGGCTTTCACTCTTTCAACAGCCAACAACCTGCAAGGCTCTCAGCAGCACCATAATTCTCTTCGCCTCTTCCTCCTTCACCCCCTCCCCCTCTCACTGTGCACTCGCAGAAGAGTT
The DNA here is from genome assembly GCA_002110485.1 of Emergomyces orientalis. Classification (NCBI taxonomy): domain Eukaryota; kingdom Fungi; phylum Ascomycota; class Eurotiomycetes; order Onygenales; family Ajellomycetaceae; genus Emergomyces; species Emergomyces orientalis. The sequence continues at coordinate 166,427 of MOWL01000008.1, forward strand.
TCCATTAACTGAGCTCTTGCGGCTGCATTCCTCGACACCAATATGTTCTCCTCTTCGGCTCGTTTCGTCGCTCGATCGAGCCCGGTAATCACTCTCCCATCTCCGGCTCGCCCCTCAACCGCAGTGCTCGTCGCAGCATCAAGTGGCCTGACCAGCACCCGTAGTCACCAACGGCGATACTCCTCCTCTAAGCCCCCCGTTCCCCCGAGCGATGGCTCTCGGGGTATCGATGCCTCATCACAGTCTCCCGCGAAGAGCGTGAGCCCTTCGAATAAAGAGGGTTCTGAGAAGCGCGAGGGGAAGACGGCAAAACGACGAGGTGGAAAAGATAGCGGCAATGTCTCTGCTAAATCGAAGAATAATGAGCCTTTCCTGAACCTTCCCAGCGTGCCTTCTACACAGCACCTTCATCCTCATGGTTAGTTTTTTAACTCCGCGTGCAGCATTCGTTTGCCGCCCTCCCGAACGCCAATATGATGTCACGTGCTTTCACCGTTTTGATTTGCTATGGCACAATTTATGGAATTATGGGGTTTTGTCTAATACCTTTGCTGTAGATATCCATGTGGCATCCTTCTTCTCGACCCATCGACCGATGTCCGTCACTACCTCTGTACCATCGAACTCCAACCCAGATGCCTTTGATGCCATTTTCACTTCAAAAAAGCCGTCTAAGGCCCGCCCAAACGATGTCATTTACACACTCTCCTCAGCGGTTAACTCTATTGAAGGGGTATTACCCAACACCCAATCCAGTCACCCCGTAGGGAACAACAACTTAAGAAATGCCATCTCCCAGGGATCTGCGAAAATCGTCGAATCTGATCCCCTAAGCAATGTCGACGACCTCCCAATCGAAAACCTCCGCATCTCCATCCAGGATTTCGCAAAGAAACTACGACCTTTCAACCCCCCGCCACCGCCAGTTCCCATGGAAAACTTCGGAGAACAGGATGCCCCCATAGAGGCTGAAGCCGAAGCCGCTGAATCCGACCTCCAAGAAGGCATGAAAGAACAAAGCTACTCGACCGTCCTCACCATTACCGAATCCACGCACGATGACGGTCGCAAGACCTACGAAGCGCATAGCTCCCCACTTGTCCGCATTGATAACAAAGATGCCCCTTCATCCTCCGCCTACGAGGGTGAAAAAGTGATCCAAGATCAGGGGGGCTCGTTTTCCATATCAGAGCCAGAGCAGATGGGACATCGACAGCAACATCGCGTGCCGCGCTCGATGGGCCGGAAGGTCTACCATGCTATCAGCGTCAAAAGGCAGCGTAAATTGAAAATGAAGAAGCATAAACATAAGAAACTCATGCGGAGAACGAGGACACTAAGACGGAAATTGGATAAAGCATAAGAAACTTTATAATTATGATTGCCCATTTTGTGTCTGTTTTCTGTCCTTTTTTGGTCATGAAAGGAGATCTCAATTTAATTCAACCTCTCTCTTGTTTGTCTAGTTTCCTTCTGCTTCTTTCTTGCCGTCCTTGAATCAACTCTCTCCCCTTTCTGTCACTTATTTCATGTTCTCCTTTTCTTTTCTGTCATCCATGGTTGTGGCGAATCATTGTTTATGTTTCATTATTGCTTTTTTTTTTTTTTTTTTTTCGACTACACTGCGCATTTGCTTAAATATATATATATAACTTGTGTCCCCGTTAAACCATAGCTTGCCTCCTCCTACCCACTCAGATATACATAAATCAATACCATCATCTTAGCTTTTCTTATTCCTTATTATTTTTGGGGCTGGTTAAAGTTGGTTGCTAAGAAGTTCTTTATGGCATTGTTGCATAAGATGACGTTTGCCTCGTCCAGCCTCTCTCCCAACTCTCTTTCCGATTTTTGTCTACATTTAGCCGTTTTTCCCGCTCTTGGATTCTCTGGCTTACTCAATTCCTGACCTTTCCATGATAGATGCGTTTAAAAGCTGACGTCGGTGTGGGGCTTTTTTTTTTCTTCTTTAACTGTTTTTTCTCTTCTATAGTGCGTGGTAGAGAAATTCGAATATCTCATGGAAACTTAACAGCAGCAGTACCGCCAACATAATCGTTCTCATTCGTCACCATCAATTTTCACATCATATCATGTTTGACATACTCTTCAGTGGCATGCGATGACACAATAAAAATAAAAATAAAAATAAAATCACAAAAAATCACAAAAAAAGAAAAAGATCCAGACAATTCTCTCCATGAAGTATAATCAAACACATTACGAATAGCTATATCCACTAGATACTATTACCCAATACAAAAAGCCCCCTTCCATGTATACACCCGCCCACATACGGAATATAGATATGTAATCTAGACAGGCCCATGAGCCTTCCAGAGAAGCACATGTACAGTACATGTGACATTCAGCCCTCTCCCATAAAACGCAAATGTGCACGAAGAGAAGCAGCATGATACGGAGTATTATAAACATGTAAGTAAGTAATGAAAATAAATAACAAAGAAACGAAAGATATTGACTTGGCGGAGACACACAAACACACACGCACACATATGAGCGCAGATAACAGAGGAAACAGAGGGAAAAAGAAAAAAAAAGGGACTGTGAGGAAAACAAGAATTCAAATATATTCGCTGAGCTGCCAAAAAGAACAAGGACATACATCATGTCCCCACCCACACATCCCTCAACCACCTCCCTCGCCCTCCCCTGAAAATACAAAAGGTATCGCAAAAATAGAAAAACTATACGGGCAACAGAGAACAGAGAAAAGGAATAACTCGGGGATACAAGGTTCGTTCACTGTATACCCGTACTTCTAAACAAAATAAAAAATAAAAAATGATCGCGAAGCACTTGTTTCAAATCCCCCGTCCTGCCCCCTTAATCGTAATCCTGCTTCCCCTTCGCCTCCGCAGAAATTTCGTTCGAAAAAGAAAGAGCAAAGGGCAAGAAAATATGTAAAATATACAATTACATGTTGAGTTTCACATTTATCCCCCCGCCCCCTCCGGCCACGATCCCGACGAGCCATCCTGACAAAATGTATATATTCCCACAAATACGAACAGACAGACAGAAATCGAGTAAGTAAGCTATCCCGGAGATTCGAGGAAGAGAAAACACACAATACAAAAATAAAGCAGCGGACCGGGGGGAGAACATAAAACATATGGTGCAAAGATGATAGAAAAGAGGCTAGCAGATGAACTGGGGTGTTGGTTTTTTTCTTTTTTGCTGTGGATTGTTTGTTGACGTTGTCATTGTTGTATCTTTATCCAAACTTTGATTGTCATGATTTTCTGATTAGATGCGATATATCACCGGCTGTCTGGGCTCTTTAGGTGTTGGTGCTTTTGGAGCCCAGTTCCCGGGTATTTATATTGGGCGGTAGACGTAAGATTTCGAACATTTAGCACGTGGCATCGAGATTGGCGCGGGAGTTCATCAGGAGAGCCACGATGAGACCGTACAGACCTGTATTGATTTGCATATTGTTAAGATCACGAAGGAGAGTTATAAAATTAATCGTGGAGGCAAGGGATAAAAAGAAAGAGGAGGATTGACGAACCCAAAACTTCAGCGAAAATGAGAATCAAAATCATGGCAACGAAAAGTCTGTTTTGCTGAGCTGTTCCTCTGATACCAGCATCTCCGACGATTCCAATAGCAAAGCTATAATAAGCGGAAAAAAACAATTAGTCAGGACGATCCTTCCTGGATTTGGTTTGATGATGGTTTATATCTATTTGTATTGAGAACATACCCAGCAGCCAAACCGGACAGACCAACGGACAATCCAGCACCCAGCTGAATGAATCCAGTATATAGCGGAAGATTTGGACGGAGATCATTGGCAATAAGCACTGATACGACTAATCCGTAAATACCAATGATACCAGCCATGACAATGGGGACGATATCTGTTTGTTTCCGAAGGATATGTATCAGTCATTTTTAAGTCCTATATATGCATTCACGCCCCCGCAATGTCGGGTATACATCATGTTCCTGGGGTAGAACTCCCTAAACTGTTCGACATTCGACATTGACAGTTCCTGCTTTCGTTTGGACAGGATGTATTATTTCTAAGGATTAGATCTTACTTTTGACGATCAGGTCAGGTCGCAGGACGGAGGTCGCGCAGACGCCGACGCCTGCTTTGGCGGTTCCATAGGCAGCACCGAAACATGTGAACACGATGGCGGACGTGCAGCCCAGAACACCGAAGAAGGGCTATTCGTGTGATTTCCATCTTGTATTAGCATCTTGCTGCAATATGAAGGTATATGGCGATGGTAGAGCCTAGAATCCCAACAAAAGCCAGTTGCTAGTTGCCCTCCGCGTCTTGCAAGGTACATTGGTGAAGAGAGGATGGTTTTCTACATACCGCGTAGACGGGACTAAAAGTAGAAAGTACACGGTCAGCATGATGGCCCACAGCAAGTAGATTGACCTAATTTCTGGTGCATCCCAAGCCAAACTTTCTGGATGAATGGATCGCTGAAATGAACTAATCTTCCGGGGGGGAGATGTAGGAGGACAGCTTACCAGAGATCTGTAGGCATCTTGCAGGTGGATGTGAGTTTGACGGAGCGAGTCTCCCGGGCGAATATCGATAGTAGAGAGTCCGGCTAGGTATGGAGTCTCGCAGTAGAGATGGGGGAACGGTGGGAGGAGGAGGCTGGTGAGTTTCGAGCTGGAGAAATTTGTAGTTGTTTTCTTGCCGTTGGACTGGGTGAGGTTGGAGGTTGAGTTGAGAGATCGCACTTGGGCCAGGGCTGGCTGGGTGCTGCCAGGAGCGGCTTAGCGTCGTTAGTCACGTGAACAATGAACAAAAGTCACCTGATCATCAGACTCGTGGGCGGATTCTTCCGTGGGAAAGGGGCTAAGAGTACAGGCTATATCTGATATCTATTCAAAATCTATTGTTGTTACATGTACATGTGTGCATGTACAAGCCGAAGTTTCTATTAATATCGTACACGAAATGTCTTCCTAACCCCATTCTAGACGTCAGATTCAACCCTGATTCTCGACCCGGGAACATCGATTTTAGTACCCAGAACCAGTTGCCCAGGACGTCCTATACCATTGCCGTCTTCTGAAATTTCCTCCGCAAAAATAGAATAAACCAGGCCTTTCTCTGACAATGCTCCAAAAAGATTTGGTACAGCTAGGATCCCGCTGTCATGGGGGGGAACAAAATTTTGGTCAGTATTAGATGTCGGCTCTTCTACCACCGCCGACCAACTCGCATCAGAAGAAGGAATGACCCCGAACGACACTTGCGTTGTTCGCTTCTGATCAACATCAATCGTGGAGGCTTCTTCCGCTGTCAACGTAGCTTGTGGGTTATCCAAGGGGGCAATAAGGAAGTGGACTGTATCCCCTTGCTTCGCAATCTCAGACAGATCAGTCAAGAGCTGGCCATCCTTGAACTGTATCGACCCTGGGACTTCGCCGAATAGGATTGGCACGAGCTCACGCTCATCACCAACTTCTATTTCTGAACCCGAATCCGTCTCCTTGAAGATTTCATGGACCGGTCGAACCTGTCCGGAGCCCGAAGCGGCGTCGTCGGTCTGATAGCTGTATTCGGGGTCTAAGGATAGAAGTCCTTGCTTCTTACCCCACCCACCTCCTCCGCTCACGACACGGTGAAGTCTGGCGCCATTGTTGATGGCAACGAGGGGGTCAATGGGCCCACTACGGCCGTTGGTATTGGCATTTGCACGAACAGTCATGCCTGAACCTTCAGGGAGTCCGTCTTGCGATGCAACAGACTGAACCAAAGCCCACACAGCCACTCTCTGGTTTTGCAAATTATTCTCCTTAAGATACGCTGGTAGTGCTTTCTCCAGCTCTGTCGAAGCGGGTATAGTCGCACCAGATCCATCGCCCTTGCAGAGCTGGCTGATGATATTTCCCATGCTCGTAACTATCTTTCGCGGTTTCGTTACTGGATGAAGAGGCACACGTGCAGCGACAGTGTGAGGTTCCTTAGCACATTTGATCTGGCAACTAACGAGGTTGTATTCCTTGTCTAGGGTTAACGTAGTAGCGGTAGAGGTTGAGTCTAGGTGTGAGCTATAGCGCCAGCGCGAAGCAAGGATGGTACGGGGTTTGCCGTTGACGAAAAGGGTATTTGCCAATTTAACGCCGACTTCGGCGAATGTAGTTGTTGCTAGAGAGCCTGGTTTTGTAGCTGGTTGACAATACAGGTAGGATAGTGTAGGTTCCGTCTCAGGAGTAGACATATCTCGTTTCCGGATCGACTTGGCCACCTCAGCAGAGAGAGCATCTCTGTTGACGAGGAAAAGAGATACCCCTTCACACCCTTGTTGCCCAGCTAGCTTATTCCCCCATTCTTCCCCTTCGCGTAAACTTGAAGCTGTGCTAGGAACGGGTAGTTTATCCACAACCGCCGCCACGGAAAAGAACACGCTATCCTCCGGGCCAGAAATATTGCGTCGCGCATTCTGGAACATGTGTGTCATTGACTCGCAGAGAAAGGAGTGGGGTTTCACTATCCAAGAAGCGAACGAGGGAGTCACAAGCAATATGGGGACTGTGTGGGAGATATCTTCAATACCTGCGAGCGTTGGTAGTTGCGATATGATATCGGAGGGCAGCTAGATTATTCGCACCGGGTGAAAAATGTTAACTAATGTAAGAGATAACTATATAAGAAGAAAAAAGCGCAAAAAAACATAGCTTAATTGTATGAACAAAAAGAACAAAAAGACAAAGAAAAGAAAAGAAAAACACAAGTCACTTACAACCTGCCCTGGCTTCTGTATAAACCAAGTAGCGCATTTAGAACTCGTCTTCATCCTCGTCTTCTTCGTCCGTGCATCAGAACTCAAATTCCTTCTCCATTGAAGCGCATACCCATACCCTTGATCATAGCCATTCGCCCTTGATCTCGACCTCGACCCCGTCCCCGTCCCCACCCCCAGCCTCCTACTGCTGCTGCTGCTACTACAGCAATGTATCCCCAATCCTGACCGCGAAGTTGCTGCTACAGCGCCTCCATAACCCAAGTTTCTGCTAGCCAGGTGACGAGTCACAGATTGACCAGTGAGGCATTGTTGGAGCGCTGACATGTAAGGACGGGCATGGAGGGGATGTTTTCAGGCGGGCTCTGAGGGCGTTCTTCTTCCTTTTGGTTGGAAGGGAGTATCTACATGGGACGAAAAATGGTCGACTGAATTTAGGTTGGTTGCTTGTTTCTAGCTGGTTCATGATCTGCTTTGTTCGTTTTAACTTAGCGTTGGTGATCCCGCCAAGCGCCTTTTAGCTGGTTATTATTAATAGGCCGATGGGCCCCAACCCCTGAAAGCCGCCCTTAAATTTTTGAAGCACCAACGTTTGTTCGCAACTCTGCGGGATTGGATTGAGTACATCTGGGAGACATACACCCTTCCTGAATGAGGTGAAATGCCTTTAATTTAATTTCCCGAAACTACAGCCCTTTTTCCGAATATCTTGAACTTGAGATTCCCACCCAGGCCTTAAAGGCGTTGGTTGGCCCGCTTAATATCCTCCGCGATCACTTCAAAATTGACATACAACCTTAAAAGCACCAAGTATACATCACTTCACGCATAAACCGCGGAATGCATGTACGGTATACCGTGATTAGTTATTCCAAATTCCAACCGCAAATCTTGTCCTACAAGTTACACAGGGAGGAAATGGATGAGGGACACAAAAAGAAAGGAAAATGTTTAGCCGGGAATGAATAAGAAAAAATTTTTTTTTGCCATATGCAGTAAAGTAGAAGCTGATCGGGCCAGTAACATAACTCCGCAAGGAAAGGTTGGACAGCACCATCTGATCCGGTCTCCGTACATGGGATCGCGTTGCTAGAGACCAACCGGTTGATCGCCTGATGAAATTTTGGTGCCTGGAACCCGGGCATGTCTAGAGATTCGACAGCAACAGGAAAGGAAATGAAAAACGAAAAGAAACAAAAAGAAAAGAAAAGAACATTAAATCCTGAGAGAGGCCATACGGCCGGTGCTGTTTGGCGCAAATGAGAGTATGCTCTGTTTTTACTCCTCATACCCATTATAGATGTTCCGTTTTCTTCACCTCAAATGTGACTGGAAAGAATCGGTGGGGAAGCGTATGTATGTATATAGAAGAGGAAGAAAGCAGTGAATTTTGTTTTCATTATTCATGGAGCCATAGGGCACTCCGCCTTAACCGCTTTCAAGATCGGTGCCCTAATTTGGAGTTAAGCGCCGCCCGAGTTGTCCTTAAGGCTACTTCTCTCCCGATATTCGATGAGATATCATTATATCCCCCGCTGATTGCCCGGTCTTGTTTCTCTCCAGCTCGCTTTTTTCACGAGAGGCGGGCGGAATTTTGAGGATAGGTAGTGTGGCCCCGAAAGATTTAGTGATGATGGAGATTCGAGGTTTGGTCAAAAACCGATTCTGGGCTACGGCCATGACTGTGCTTCTGACTACCCGTAGCGCTATTATTATTCTGCAGCGTGGATTATTGTGTTTTTCTGTTAGTTACCATTACTTATCTGACCAAAGATTGGCCAGGGCGATGGATATTGGGCGCAAGACAGCGGAGTCCACTCCCTCGCCATGCCAGCCACGAATGCGATTGGGAGATAAGGGCGCTATCAGTCTGTTTCTAGAACCGTCTTCCTCATCCACTTCCCGGCATCCAGCCAAATATAGGGGACAATAATAATGTATGGGAGAATAACAGGGCGAAGTAGGGGAGAATTTTCAAAAGCCTTGGCGGTGGGGATGCCGAGAGATGACGTAGTTGGTAGGGCAGTAAGAACTGAGGGCAGCGCTGGAGCTGGCGATTTGCCAAGGGTGCAGCCACACCGGATTCAACAACGTTGTGGCGGCACTATGACGTTGGCTTAAGCTAAAAAAAATAAAAATAAAAAACACATCATATCAGCTTTGAGTTGACAAGCGGAAGATCTGGGATATTTATTTCTCTTGGTTGGTTTTTGGAGGTGGGGATTAAGGGGGATTTTATACTTTTGTTGTAAATTAATGGTGCTTTGCCGCAATTCAAAGGTCAATAAAAATCCACCTCCCATTGAGTTTCGATCCAATTTATATTTGATTTATTTACAGCCATAGTTTTGCGGAAGGAGACCTTCGCGATCCAGCCCAGTCGCCACAGCCCGCGTTGAATTCGCAAATACACACAGCAGTTCACAATAATAATGACCGCAGCCAGTGGGCGGTCACGGAGATTTTAAACATGAGATGGAACTTTTTAAGTCCGTAAGTACTAGTTATGTAACTATGTACAGAATGAATAATAATCTATCATTCAGCAAATCACAGCGACCCGGCGATTCCATCTCCCTCAGCACCTACAATAAATTGCTCTGCATACTAGTTATAATAAAACCTCCTTTAGCTAAGTAAAAACTAGCCCCCTGGATGACGACGATGTTTTGTCACAATTCCCATAAAAAATTCCAAAAAACAAATCTCAGTTTCTGGACCCGGATTATTCCCAGCTTCTTTTCCCTCTTTTATTATTACTTAAATATCCCCCCATTAACTACTTATTCCAACCTTTCTCCCGTTTTCTTTATTTTTCCTCCTCCTCCTCCTCCTCTTCTTCTTTCTTAACCTTATTATTTCTCCTCTGATACAAACACACCAACATCATTCCTCCTTCCATTGACTACATCTACTATCTGCTGCTTGCCTCCTCCATACAGCCAAACAATACCAATAAAATAAACAAAATAAACAAAATAAATAAATAAATTACCCGCTCTATACAAACAAACACCAAACACACACATCTCGATCTCTCTTCTCTACTCTCTCTACCAAGTACCAACAAACATCATCATGGCTTTCACCGCATCGTGAGTCTTCCCCGACGCTTCCGGGCTGGCTATCCCCCCCAACCCAAAACACTTGAAACAACACCCACCACACCCTATTTAAAAGAAACAAGTGAATAAAAAACTAACAACACCCCTTCCATTCATTCCAGAGATATCTGCAAAATCATCTTCGCCATCCTCCTGCCACCAGTCGGCGTCTTCCTAGAACGCGGATGCGGTGCCGACCTGCTCATCAACATCTGTTTGACCATCCTCGGTTACATCCCTGGTATCATCCATGCTCTGTACGCCACTACAACTCCATCCATCATTATGGGAACCCACCAGCTAACCGTATATTCGTTGCGCAGATATATCATTCTCAAATACTAGCCATGTGATGAGCTACGACGGCCGGTTTCTTTTTTCACCCTTGCATTCCATTGCATCGTCCGCTCCGTTTTGTTTCGTTTCGTCTCGCCATGTTTTAAATCAATCGATCCCGATATCGTAATTTTTTTTTTTTAGTTTTTTTTTCTGTTTTCCCTCACCCACCAGTGCAAACTACAACAACGACCACACAATGAACTTTGCTCGCCTTTCCGTCAATAATTGTCGCCACTGAAATCCCACTGTTTAACTTCTTGGCTTTTTAACCATTTGAATAACGCAGGGCGAACAAAAGAACACCGGTGTTACTTTTTTTGGCGGGTCAGGATGTAAGATTATAAGAAAAAAGAAAAAAAATTGCAAGCTAAAAAGAAGGAAACCAGTGCCGTGATGCCAAAGATTTGAGTTGACTGGTTCCGGGCCCGATCCCATGTTCTATTGCCATTTATATTCCATTCTCCGTCCAGGCAGTAGGATGGGAAGGGAAGGGAAGGGAATGGAAGGGAGCTTGATGGAATACACGCCCCTCTCTCCCGTTGTTATATTGTTCATGTCATGGCCCCCTTCGAATTACATGTGCTTTTTTGTTATTTTGTTCTTTTAATTCTGGGTTAAGTCGCTTTTGTTTTATATTTGTGTTCGTGGTTCTCGTTTTTAACGGCCGACTTGTTTGTTCTATTATATTTCAATGATACCAGTTCCTCCCCCCCTCTACATGATTTCTCTGAGGGTTACTTACACACCCTTCGATCTCACTCTCCAACTTTTTTATATTACTTTCCCTTCCCGGCTTGGTTAAAACGGGCAACTCTCATCCTTTTTTCCGCTGTACATGTTGCACTTCTCATTCATTCTCTCACAGTCTTCCCGACGGCGTAAGCATAATATCTCCCTCTCCTTTCCGCCTTTTCCTTTCTTTCCTTCTTCTCTTGTCTGGCTCGGTTTGGGCTTCGTCTGGCCTGATTACTTCAAATGCAGCACAATGAAATATTAATGTATAGTAGTTGCGCATGCAGAAAGTTAATTATTTTTTTTTATCCCTCTGTATTCAATCCTCGCGAGGTGATAATTTTTTCTTTCTTTTTTAGTGTGTTCGCTTCCACTGGTCGTCGCGACGAGTTATCGTGGTAGATGTCCTTGGGAGCCGACAAAAGCTTTTTGATGTTCCATCCTTTCTCGCACCCGTGGCCCTTGATTGAGAGGTCTTTCTCGAAATGTAAAATCGATGATGTCGTTATGATTTAGTTTCCAACTCGTATTACTAGCGTGGCCACTAACTGAGAGCAAGCTCGCCAGGGATGCAGAAAAAGGCAGCCAGCGAGTTTAATATTTCGGCTCATGCACGGAAGATCCAGCTTCACTTAACTGAGGGCTTTTTGATGGCGTGCAGAATGCAGATTTGGGGGCATCCCCTTTCTTTTCCCGATTGTTACTTCCAGGTTCGTGGTTGTTAACTAGTAGTAGAAGGTACTGCCTCAGGCTGCGAAAGTGATGTCATCAGGGCCACGTGACTTCCCTGTAGCCGCTGAACCTCCAACCTCAGCCCCCTGAAACCTGAATTGAACCCTGGCCTTGCGAGAATCTTCAACGACGGCGCTTAAAAACCTCAGCCCAATCTCATCCAACAACTTCGCATTGCGCTGCAGTATTTGCGGCGTTTCAGCGTTTCAGCACGGCGCCTAACCACAATTCCTCCAACTATGTCTCTGTTCTCTGCAAATGAGGACCGCCATTGACCCTGCTCGAGACGGCGAGGGGCATTGGGGATATCCCCCCTCACCCGCAAGATGTAATAGTTACCCGCATCACTGGGCTGCTAACGAGAGGATTCCATAGGATGGAGATAGTGGTTTACTGGTGGCCCGGTTGGCCCCTGCTAGCTACTAGACCGCTGAAGGCGCCCGTTTTTATTTATTTATTTTTGCGCCCACTCTCGTCGAGTCAGAAGCTAGCGGCCAGGGGATGGATGATTTTCTTCTGTTTCATTTACTGATTACTGATGGGTCTTGTGGGTGAGGGGGGAGATGAAGTTCGTCAGCGGTTTCTGGGCGTGTGGCTATGGAAATGAGGATAGCTTGAGAGTATACCTGCCGCTGGTTGCTGGTTGGTTGGTTCGTCTGGTTTTATATGTTTTTTGTTTTTTGTTTTTTTTTTTTTTTTTTTTTTTTTGATACGTTCGGGCAACAATGCCGTCACTGTCACTGTCAAATATCCACTCCCTTCCGAAGAATACCAGTGGTTGTTTGATGGATTCTACAAGATCGCGCTCGCGCTCGCGCGCTTCAGATCTGGAGGGGGTGGGGTTTTGTGATAATTGTGTATTATTATTTGCTTTTTTTATTTTATTTCATTGCGCAAATCGTTCATCCTTCTTCTATTTTGTTTTGGTAGTCCCGCTTTTCTTTCTTTCTTGTTTGTCCTGTTTCTTCTCCTTCGTTTGGTTTCCATTTCTGGTTAATTCTCTTCCATATATTTTTATTTTTTTTATTGTTTTTTGGTGCTACTTTCAGTCAGCGGGGTGTTTTTACCTTGTATGCCCATATACTCCATTACTCCTACTATCATTTTCTTTTTGGTTTTTATCACCTTTCGCGATTATCCATCGACATTTCTCCGTGTGGATAAGCCAGTTCTTGTGCCTGTGTGACTGGTTGTACCACGATGATGAGCCGATCTTGGTGAAATCCAAAGGGATCGTTGCCCGACAGCTTGGGCTGGTTTGAATCGGTATGTCTTGTGGGAAATACAGTGTGCTCTCGGATATCACTTTTGGCAACTCAACGGCTCCCAATCTTTATTTCTCTATACCGTTGTTGCTCGAACCTTTATTCATCCCTGCATCGAACATACCCTCCTTGCATCTGTTGTGTGCTCAGTTATATAGAGCACACAAGCACCGTTCAACGCTGGAATACCGTAGCTCACTCTTTTTCTCACCCAGAGCTGTCACAGCATGTCGCGCCGTTTTCAGACCCGGTTAGCAATCGTTTTACAGCTTACAGTTGCAGTACCATATCCGTTCTGTCAGGCAGACGAGATCTTACCCCGTGCCACAAATATACTGGTGGGTAATGCTGTACCGGCCTGCGCGCAGGACTGCTTGCTCTCATCTATAAAGTCGGATTTCCCCGCTGTTGTCTGCCCGAATCCACGCGACCTATCCTGCCTCTGTACAAGAAGATCTACCACGGGGTTTACGCTTGGTGAAGCTGCTCTGCGTTGTGTATACTCTTCTTGCTTGGACCCTGGAATCCGGGAGTTTCAGGCATATGCCATCTGCTCTGGCATCCGGAATGCCCTTCCAAATACCCATTCCGCAATCACCATCACACCTACAACCATGACGACGACAGACAGAGACCCAACTCCTTCGAAAACATTCTCCGAGACGACTTTCCTTCCAACTTCTAGTCCTAGTGTTACTTCTTCATCCGTTTTGGCAATACCAACCAGTTCAAGTGCTAGTAAAACACCTTCGTCCACTGCCCTATTATCCAGTACTTCGACCTCTACCCAACCAACTAGACTTCCATCCGAATCTCCCGAACCTCCTGCAGCCGCTGATGCACCTCGCATGACCAGCGCCCAGATAATAGGAGCTTCCATCGGCGGCGCAGCTGCAGGTGCATTAGTCTTAGCCTTGATCATATTACTCTTTTTAAACCGTCGTCGAAAGAAGATGACAAATCATGAGAGCGAATTCGAAATCGGCGGGCATATGTCCGACCCCGCTCCACAGGATTTCTTAGCGGGTTATCGGGGTGCCCGGGCTCTTGGGTCCCCCATTGGCATATACAACGAACCAGTCGTCCGACGGCTTACTCTCCCAACTAATAATACTCGGCAATCAGCCGCTACTGCTCCCGGTGCTGGTACTGGTGTTGGTAGCTTTACTTATCCGTATCCCACTTACAGACATAGCGGTAGTGATGATGCGAGTTTATCGACCCCCAATGCGCCGAATTCTAAATCACCTCGTAGAGTCTCGCAATTGTTACCGGAGAAACCTAATTACGAAGTACATTCATCACAACATCCGATTACCGAACGCTTAGGACGCCGACCAGACAGTTCAACCACGGTATTTGAGGAGGAAGACGATGAGGATAGGAGAGCACTCATTGCTGCGAACAACCACTGGCCACCCACACATCCAAGTGGTGGATATAACAGTAGTTCTGCAAACAAGAATTATTCACAACGGCAACAGTACGGCCATCAATATACGGCGGTTTACCAGAATAATGGGAGACAACCAGAACAACAGCAACGATGGCAGCGGCGGCAACCTCCAACATTAAGACTAGTAACCCCTGCCAGCAACAATGCTTACCAGGCTCGAACAAATATGACCACCTCTCCTCCGAAGGTTACGTACCAACGCACGAATTTTGGAACATCCATGCGACCCAGCGGGCCAACACCAAGTGGACATTCGAATTTCTACCCACCGGCCGGAGCCGGAGCTGGAGCTGGGAAGTATGGCGGCCCAGTCGACCCCCAATTGAGCCAAAAGAGGCGAAGAGCGAACGATCGGATCTCCGCCGGGTCGGTTACAAGTTTTGAGTCCGTTGAGTCGAACGGTGGGACGAGAAATGGTAATGTAGCTGCCGTTCCCAAGCGCGCCCCCGCCACCGTCCGCCTCAGCCCTGTCAGAGAAAAATCGGCCTCCCCAGATCCGAATGCCTACCCGAAGCCGCGGTCTGAGCCGCTAAGGCACCCGCGAATGGCCGGGCGATTTGCGCCTTTAAATAGAAATTTTCATGGGCAAGGGCAAGGGCAGGGGCAAAGTGAGAAAACCAGCGGGGCGAATGCCAGTAGCTCACGCTCACATCTGTATCAATATCCACATCCACATCCTAATCCCGCCAGCGCTACCAATAATGTTCCCAAATTCCCGAAATTCCATCAACCGCTCCGACCACCTATACCTCCTCCTAAACAGGAACCACTACCACCAAACCAGCGGCAGCTGCATCAATATTCGCCACACACCACCAGTGAACCTCGAAATAGCGGAACCAGCAGCAATAGCAATAGTAATAGCAATAGCAACAGCAATAGCAACAACAGCCTCCTCAGCAAGCGCCGCGGAGAAGCCGTGGCAGATAAGATGGAGAGCGAGCTGAATGTGGACAAAGCAAGCGGGAGGCGGCCCAGCCCATTGAATTCGGGGAATAAATCGGACAGTACTGGGGCGGCGGTACAGGCCGGTTTGAGGACACCATCGCCGTCGTTGGCGTTCCAGGCACGGCAGAAGAGACAGGCCCAGCAACACCAACACCAACGACTGCAACAGCAGCAACGGCGGCGGGATATAGAGCATACTGACGATGATAGCGACGGTTATGTGGAACAGTTTGACCTGTCGGGGTCTCAGGGGAGAAAATTGACACCTACGAGACGCGGGCCGGATTTATACCTCAATGTCGAGTGAGATGGAAATATTTTTTCCCAAAAATTTTCCGTGGTTGCTCTTTTTTTTCCGTTTAACATAAGGAGGTGGTCGCGAGACCCCTTTATTTATTTTAAATCTTGTTTCTTCTTTCGTTATATCGTACTAGAGTGCCAGTTCCCGGTTTTTTATTGGTAAAAAGTCTTCCACCATCCGTCCACCACCTCGAATCCCTGTTCCGCCATTCTTTTTGATTTTTATATTGTCTACGCAGCTCAAAAATATGGGTTGGTGAATGCCTAGCGCCCATTTTTTCCTTCTCTTACTACGTTTTTATCCTTCGCTGTATAGAAAACCTCTGCACGTCGGATCCGTCACCTCATATATCTCGTCATTTCCTTCACTGTGTTTATTTCATTGATATACCCCATCCTGATCATATCCGCTATATTATTTTCTCTTTCCATGTCTCCTTATTTATTTTATTTTTTTAAAAGAAAAAAAAAGGACCTTTCGTTTTCACGGCCCTCATTGTACAGTACATTCCGGGGCTCTCGTGCCAGCCATTCATTTCCCCATCTCCATTTATTAATCTATATTGCCCATGTCATATTTGGTTTTGATACTGTCAGAGAAAAGGATATAGTGGCGAAAAGTATAGATATCATATATATCCACTACACCCCACCCCAACGAGAAGAAGCAGAGATAAGGGCAATCTTATATACACATTCCTTTTGGTTAGCAGAGGGTTTTTGGCGAGGATTAGTTCTAGTTATTGATGAATCTTATGCTCGTTTTTCTCTGATCCTTCCCTTCCTGCCAGCTGCTACGTGAGCGCAGCACCCTTCCCCGTTTTGAATACCCGTGTGAATTGCTGCATACTTCCCATTTATGTATGACTGTATGGAACAGGATGCCCATATGCAACTCCAGAAATACCAGACCAATATTTGGAATTTATTTCATTCCATTAGTTCCCCTCCATTCTCAAAGGCTGGGTAAACTATGAAAAGCTTTCCCCTTTCCTCAACCCCAAAAAGTCTTCTGGTTTTATCTCTTGACCTCTGCCGAAATGTACTGGACTCACCCGACGATATCAATGTATTGATTTCGGACACTAGCATTCCAAATACACCGGATCTATGATGTGTGACACGAGGGAAAAATCGTCTGACAACCGATCCAATTATCTATGGGCTAAGGATGTTCTTGAAAAGCTCTCCGTATTTCCCACAGTTCTGGCGTACTGATGAATGTGAATTATCTTTGCAGTTGGGTCAACCTGGGACAATAACTATCACGTGGCAACTCATGAAATCCATTAAGTTAAGCTGAGGTCCAACGCATGTATAAACACTTCCCGCTTCCCCGCTTCCCCGAATCCCACATTCCCATGCCGTTTCGTTTGACATCTGCCAAAATCTGCCATTTCGTGAGAGGGCGGGCAGCCCAGTTGCTTTGATCTCTGCTTCCTCTGTGCAGCCATACATTCCTTTCAGAATTTAACACCCTTTCGTCCAACGCGTTTCGTGAACACCCCCTGCCACGTACCGAGGCCCTTCGCATGCTACAAGCAGTAGCTCACAATAGCCCTTCCAAGCGACTTCTATTCCAGCCCCGATGGCTTTTTTGCTAACCTGCCTCCCGGGCTCCCACGGCCATCAGATTTCCCTAGTCCGGAGAAGGCTGGAAGGCAGGCCAAGGAATTTTCCACAAGCATCTTGAACTCGTGGAGCACTTTAAGAAAAGTCTTAAATAGACATGAAGCAGTATTGCGGAAGCGTTGGCTCAAGAAGACACAAGAACAACGGAAAAAGATCCTCGTTTCTGCTTTCCCAGACATTCCCTCAACCCATCGGCCTGACTACAATGCGTTTCGGAAAGGTCGAGGACTTCTCTCCAGGGATGCTTACCTGCGGCCGTATATCAACGTAGAAGATCTTGTTGAGTCCAAGACCCTACTGTTATTCCTGAATGCCAGAGGACGTAATCCACCATCCATGTTTGCACATGCCGATTTTGATGCTATACATCTTGGCTTGGTCAGTGGTATGATCTGTCCAGCATTTCTAAATGAGTATACTATGTTCTTGGAAGGGGAAACAGTCAATACCTATGGGAGGATCGTCTCCTGGAACGACGACGACGAGGCCTTTGATATTATGTATTCTGGAAGAGGTGTCCAGCCTGGAGAGGGTCTACTGATTTTAAAAATCCAAAAGGGAACTATGGAGTTCCTAGTCAACTGCTGCCGCGGAATTCTCCATGACATGGATTCTGCAGCATTGGACGATCCTAACATCCCCATCCAGCCGGAGCCGCCAGCGATCGCGAGAGACCCAGCCGAATGGCCTATCCTAGCTTCTATCGCTGCAGAGGCTCCTTACCGCGTCCCAGCAAACATTGATTTCGAGCGACTCAGGGCAGTATTTGCAGCAAGGCGTTCCGCTGCCGCGGACCATATCTGGGCCCTTCGAGAAGATCCTGGGTATTTCTATGACGCTCTGGGGGACTGCTATGAACATCGGCAGGAGCCAATGCTGGATGCGAATAAAAGGCCTCACCCTGTATTTGGAACGCATGTGTTTTGGGTTCGTGTCTACGGGTCAGTAATAATCGCTGCCTACGAAGACCTCATCGAGTTCAACTCACTATATCACCAAGTCGAGAGATTAATTGCTTTAAGAGAAAAGTACTCCGCCAAAATTTCTCCGAAGGCAGCCTTGCCTCGGGAATATATGAAAGCGCTTTTGGTTTTTAGAGAATGCCTGGATATAATAAGCAAAGGCTCAATTGAAGATCTGAAAATGGCTGTCCCCGCGTCTCCACCCATTCGTTCCCTGTCCATTCGAGAACAGCATGCGCCGGGTTCCACAATCATCCCATTAAAGTCGAAGAAGGGCGTTGGTTTCGATTATTTCATGTGGTTATTTCAAACACTATGGGATGAGAAGCAGTTGTTTCTCTGCCGTTTGCCTGATCTTACAGACGAAATTGAAAGACTTGTCAATAGCGACCCAAAGGAGAAGGCAAAATTCTCAACCTTTGTGGCCGATATATTTTCAAATCTTGGACTTCTCGCCCGTGCTGTCCGCGAAATAAACACATATTTCCCATGGGCAGCTGGAATGGAACAACAGAAGGCCATGCTGTATCCTGACGGTGAAATATTCGGAGAAGCAAAAAACCTGCTTTCTCTGGCTATTAACGTATCAACATACTTTAAAGATAAAGAGCTCGTGAGTCTAAAGTTGGAAACGCCGTTCGATGGGAAATTCACATATCCATCAGAGAAGCGGAGGACCCAGCAGCATGTTGAGGCGATGCGGAAAGCGGAGCAGAATCTGGACTCCTTCTGGGAAACCATTGACCAATATTATCTTCGGAATACCGGTAAAACTTTACTGGACACTTTCCGCCATCTTCTTCCCGATGATCGTAAATTGGAACGGACGCCAGCATGGGTTCCACCAACAACGGAGCCAAAATTAAAACCAGCCCTTGACACCTCGGACAACATCTACCAACCTTTCTCACTGTTGAAAGTTCAAGACGAGGCCCAATCCCCAGCAAGATTAGGAGCGGAAGGAAAGGTCAAAATCAAAACAAGAGGTACTTCCACCCTTCCTGGCCAACAACCCCAGCTTGAGCCTGATGTCGGAACCACGGTATCCCATCATGGCACACCGCGGCACATACCAGACTTCCAGCCGACATTACACGTCAGCAAACGAGCGCTTAAGGTGTTCTCAGCACTCTTCCACGACCCCTCCCAAGCAGATCAGCCTGGCGAGATCCCGTGGTCTGATTTCTTACATGCCATGGTCTCAACTGGTTTCGGGCCAGCGAAACTCTATGGCTCAGTTTGGCAGTTCACGCCCACAAAACTGGACGTCTCGCGGAGTATTCAATTTCACCAACCGCACCCGCGGAATAAGATTCCTTTCAAAGTTGCTAGGAGGTTTGGCCGCCGGCTGAATCGTGCATATGGGTGGCATGGGGGCATGTTTGCGCTGGCAGAATAGATGATATTGAGGCATATGCATTTAATTCCGACTGAAACACCAACTCCAGCGAATCTATGTTTGAAGGTGACTGGTTTAAAACATATTTTTTTAACAATATAGATTAGATTATACATTGCGCAAACAGTATTGGTACAGCGATTTCAGTTAAAAATTACCGGAGATTTTAATGGGTAGTCATTTCTGTTTCCCCTGTTGTCTGCAAAATGGTCTCTCAGGAAACAAAGACTCGCGAATTCGGATCCTTACTAGTTAACAGAAATATGTCAATCTGACAAGGGTTTCCCCAGTTCTAGATAACGAATACGGGTTCACCACTGCACATAGTTTGCGGCTGGGATTCGAGCTGAAGGTTGCTTTTGTTCACGATAAAAGAATTGCTTCTCTTTTGCTACTAGGTGTGGGTTTGGCATATACAAACAATCACTACATTCTCTCGAGACAATATATACTACATATATATATTTTTCTTTTCAACTGTTTACTCTGTGTATATAGATTTGGCTTCAGGTATCATGGCAACCACCACAGCACCAGAAACATTCCATGCCATTTCGATGGTGGCTGTGAAACCCGAACATGCCGCTGAGGTGAATGAGCTGGACAATTTTCTCTCTTCCAACGGGTTGAAAACCAATTTGCGAGGAGTAAAACGCTTTCCGTGAAAATGGTTTCTTCTTTTGTGCAGAGGAAATCAGATCACAATAACAGGTTTATTCCTCTGACATGTATGTCTATATCAACACCCAGCTCACCAAACATTGAGATGAACTTTGTCAAGTCGTTCGAAGTAAAGAGCCCGACTGCCTCACGTATATGTGGTTCAAGGTTGAAGGCAAAGACGAATATGTTTGGATAGAAAAGTAGAAACCCCCCTCCCGCCCCCCCCGGGCTTTATTTTCTTGTTTCCTTGGAACCTTATGGCACGTTACTGACATTTTTTTTTTTTTTTTTTTTTTAGATTCCGAACGAGGGCTGCATATAATGCACATGTTTCCTCATCCCAAGTTTCTGAGTCTTTTGCAAAGTGGATGCATTTATTAGATGGGGACTTCGCCTTCCAGAGGTCGGAGAATGGAACTGTTGGGAGGATGGCAGGAGACAGCATGAGTTCGCACCCATGTATATAACTATATGCCACTGCTATACTCTTCCCCTGCCTCCGTTCTCTTTGCAGTTCCAAAGGTTCTTTCTCTTCAGCGATCCATGGCGGATAACATTTCACGTTGTCGATCTGTCGTCCACTTTGGCTTCATTTCTGAGCTCAAGATTTAATGGTGGCCGCTGTTAGTGATTATAGCTCTCCATCCCGACAGCGAGAGCGGCTAGTAACTACTGCCTTGCATGACCTCCAGTAAATCCGAGCTATCATGTGCCATTGTTGCACTCCCATTTATGCATGACTGTTTTCTGTATTCTTCCATTTCGGGCTGGGTTTAAAAAATAAATGGGTAAACAAATAAGCAGACGAAGGGGGAAAAAAAAGAGAAAAATTCATTCTGCCTCCCAATCTAATTCCCTAAATCTAAGCATAATAATCTAGCTATGTAGGTACTGTCTGTAGCCGGACTGGCACTTTCTCCCCAGGCCAACCAACCATGTATCCACCCGTCCGTATATATATCTATATATATATCTCTAATTCTTCGAGGCAAGAGCAAATAGTAACAGAGGTAAAAAGAGAGAAGTAAGAAATTCCGTTAGATCACCTTTTGTTTCTTTCAGATTTTTTCTAACCAGCCCTACGCAAGGGAGAAAAAAAGCTGTGTTTTCTTTTTCGTTGTTTCTTTTTCCTTTTTTTCCTTTCTAGAGATCTGTTTATCAGGAGGGACGAAAAAGAGGAAAGTGAAAAGAAAATATGATTGTGAAATATGAAATATCAAACAGGTGCCCCAGGGATAATAAAATAAACCAGTTTAAACGGGAATACAGCAGAACATCATAGGATAAAGAACAGAAGGCGGAGAAATGAATAAATTGAAGATTTGTGGGACGTGGAATACATGTTGGGAGTCATGGGTGGATTTGTGAGGGTGCAATGCTAGGGGTTGGAAATATTGGAGTACAATTCTGCCGTGTACAAGTTGGTGATGAGGTATATATTGGCAGTTATTGATGGGTGAAGAGGAGAAAAGGAGATAAGAAACACAATAAACATAAATCGTTAAATCGTGATGGATTGCGTCGCCTGGCATGAAAATGACTTTTGCCATCTGTCGAGGGCGCGATTATTTTGTGTGGTAAGTGTGAGATGTATGGTAAGAAAGGGGATGTATGGCGGGTTTGCAAGTTCTAACAAGGGCAAACCATGAAGGGGCGAAATTTGCAATTAAAAAAAAAAAAGGATATTATGCGTGAACTTGAAATGCGAAAGATAAGAAACGAAAAGGAAGAGAGAGGAAGGAAAAGAACGAAGCAAATCCCAACCACCCAGTACGCTACAGAAGTATGAAGGAAACAAAATAAATGTTCCAATCTTATTCGTCCACGACAGCGACGCTAGATTTCCTCGTAGACGTCTCCTTTGATTCCCTCAGATGCTCTCGATTCATGCCAAACTTGACGGCGTCAAGCACGTTATTAACCGTCTTATTAGGCGGAAATCGCGGCGTCGTTCCATCCTCATACACACCAGTCTTGACCAGGATGGAATACCAATCGTTCTCACATTTATCCGAGGCGTTGTACTCGTTGGTGCCGCGGATGTCGGATTCCGGTGTATCCCCGACGAAGTATACGGTATCTGGAGCAGAGTCGATGCCATGCGTTTCCTTGCGCCATTGTCGAAGCAGTCGAGTGGCGAACTGGAAAGTTCCTAGCTGCGGCTTGCCAAAGGCGATGGTCTTGAGTTCCTTGCCGGTAACTGCTTTGAAGAGGGCTTCAACGGATGCTCGTAGGGCTCCCATGCCAATTCTAGTGTGTTCGTGCGATGTAGACCAGACGATGTCATTGTGGGAGAAGTAGACCGGAGGTCCCTCGTCAAAGGTTTCAGAGCGTGTGCCGATTCGGCCACCCTTGGACATGGACAGGTCAAGAATGATCTGTTGGTCACCAGCCCAGTCTCTGCTGTCAGCAAAGACGAAGATAGCCTCGATAACCACATTTTCAAAGTCGCGAGTGCGTGAGTTTTGGAATTCCTCTTCAGTTAATTTTCGGAACGGGGTAGTGTGTTGGTTGTATTTGATGATGTCACCAGGTGTCACGACGTCCTTGAAACCGTAGCCTTCAGCCACGATCCGGCATTTCTCGCCCTCCCCACCTACAACGAGCACAGTATTATATTTTTCAGCCATCTCTCGCATGGGGGTGTGTCCGCAGATGAATTGGCCAGGTGAAACTTCTAGCTCTAGCTGTCTGCTTAGATCGATACATCTTTCTTCTTCCGTCTTTCCTCCACCGTTTGTGACAAAAATATAAGGCCTATTTAATCAGAAGAGAACGTCGTTAGCTTTAAAAGGAAAAAATATATTAAAATAAACAGTAACAAAAATATTGAAGAAAAAAAAATACGATTAAAAATGGGTTTTGTTAAAATAAAATAAAAAACCTCTTACACTTTCTCCTTGAATTCATTCTCCCCATTCAGCACCTTCATAGCCTCAACAGCAGCAGGAATGGCCTTGCCACCACGAATGAGCACACCATCGATATCGAACGCAAAAGCATATTTGCTAGCCGTGACATGACCATCATCAGACGACGGCGAGGACCCGCGAGGAGTGATTTCAGGCGACGAGAGGTCCTCGTCAAGATGCAACTTCGCCACGGACATTGCCCGTGCGGACTCGTAGGCACTGCTGCGAGCCATGAGGTGTTGAGGTGGGATAACGACACTGGGACCACCATATAAGTCCGCTCGAGTGGCCTCTATGCTGGAGATGCGGCGCACTCGGCGCCCGGAGGACATGTAGTTGTCGGTAGCCGCCATGGTGAAAGCAACCGGAAAGAACAAAGCGGGTTTAGAGAGTGGGCTTTTTGAAAGGTAGTTCCCGCTGTGGGTGGATTGTATTGTAGAGGAAAAGGGAGGCGGGGAAGGGAGAGGGGGGGGGGGGAAACGCGCAGCGTTCTTTTCGATATGGGAGGGATGGATAAGTAATCTGGGGAGATCCGATATAAAGTGGGAATACAGGAGATTTAAAGCGGAAATTTTTGATGCAAGAAGGGGATCACTGATCTCCACTGAAGCAAATCGATCGATCGTATGTAGCTATGTAATATGTCTATAACAATCCTTTCTCTTTCTCTCTTTCTCTCTCTCTCTCTCTCTCTCTCTATATATATATATATATATATATATTTTCCCTTTTTTTATGGGCCTAGTGGCGCAAGATATATGCGGGATATCTGGGGAAATTGAGAAAGAAACTGGAGAAACGGAAGAAAGAAAGCAAAAATAAAGGTTGAAGAGAGATGTCAGAGGTGGGTTATATATAAAATAATACGCTTCCAACGCAAGAAGCATGGATGGCAAACGCCCCCCCCCCACCCCCATCCCCCCTCCGCAGTAACCTGGTAGATTATTGTCCATTTTCACACCGTATGCTCCGCTCAGCAGTGGAACCCGCTGCCAATGGATCCACCACTAACGCGCACCAACAGACTCAAGTGTATTACTTTTTTTAAAAAATTATTCTCGCGCGGAGTAATACCTAGGTAGTGCTTTGCGCCATGGAAGTTAATCCGTGTCTGAGTTTCGAGTCAAGGCAATTTATCCCCGTTGTGGTGTTTCGAAACGACGCCGGGAGAGAGAAGCCCTCCCTCCGGTGGGATGTAGGGGTAACGGAGAGTGATGATTCGATACCAGGAATAACTGAAGGTTATACGGATCCACACAATCAGAAGATGAGGTAACGGTTAGTTGCAGTTTGCAGCAAGCAGTGAAAGTGGTTGTTGGTTTGATCTGGTCATGGACATTGAGGCGAATTTTCTTTTTTTTCCTTTTTTATTTTTATTTTGCTTGCCCTGTGGAATGAAAAGGAAGACAGAGGAGAAACAGGATCGGGCGGCAAATATTTTTCTGTGGTTTTGAAGTTAGACGGAATACATCATAGTGATACCACATACCACAGAACTGATAATGCGGAAATACAAATTATGGCATCTTGCATCTCAATTGCGGCGTAGGTTACGGAGACACAACTGCATGTTGAATCAAAACCACGTCAGTGGTTTTTGAGCCGCACCAAAGCTTTTGTTT
Source organism: Emergomyces orientalis (assembly GCA_002110485.1). Lineage (NCBI taxonomy): Eukaryota > Fungi > Ascomycota > Eurotiomycetes > Onygenales > Ajellomycetaceae > Emergomyces > Emergomyces orientalis. Next base: position 191,239 of record MOWL01000008.1, read on the forward strand.
GGCGTGGAAGTTGTGGTTTTGGGGCGTGGACATTAGGGCTTAGTCATTATCCTTAAGGTCCCTAGCTTTAAGTGGCCCAGAGAGTTGGAGGGTCGAACCCAGCGACAACGAACAGAGCGCAATAACAAACATAAAATGTTGATACTACTTTACCAGTTTGGGCCTCAAAAATATTAGAATAAATATGAACAGTGTGTACTCGATACGGTAACACTCGGAACACAGCGGTCCGAGATATACACCAGCCACTACCAAGGAGATAACCAACGGTGGGTAACTACATTCGACAAGCAATCCTTGTGTGGCGTTTCAGATGCTCAGTAACTTCCAGCAGTGGCCGTGGCTAATGGCACCCTAGGCAATGATCCGTTTCTTGGGCCAGGGGCAACACAAGAACACTCATTAACCCCTTAGCTTATGTTCCTGGCCGAAAGAATAATGATGCATATTGATATCCCATCCCGCCACTATTCGGTATTTGGCTACAACATTATGACTTGGGAACGTTAACCCTCCATACCAACCTCCCGTGAATAAGAAATGCAAACACAATGACTCGGAAAGAAGCCGCCATCAATACACGAAGAAAAAATTTTCTAATTTGATCAAAGGACCCGTCTCCATCAATTGGACAGTTTATATACTTGTTATGTCCCTGGTACAAGACATGCTAAGAGCTACGGAGGCTCATAGTAGGAGCTATCATACTGTCAGTGTCAGATGCATTGAACGGTTGCATGTACCTAGGTAGCTTTGCAGTAGCTTCAACAAATAATGGAGCTCGTTTCCTACCACATGTTGCCCAGTACGCAGGAGTTAGTTGTAGCCGACAATGGTTGGGGACCGGGGGGGTAATAGGTAATGCTGTAGCAATCCTAGTTTTTGTATTTGGTAGTAATGCTACACATGGAACTGGGGGGGGGGGGGGGAGTGAAGTATTGTTTTATTTCTCATTGCTTGCTTCTACCAGATATGAGAGATATACACAACATGAATATGCATCACCACGAATACAAGATACAAGAGAATAACCACGTAGATATATTTTTCTCAGTTTACTAATGCTGATATAACTCCCCTAACTAACCTGCACTGTACTTGCAGGCGGAGATAGGGTTCTCAAAATATATATTTATTTCTGATCTATTTTTATTTTCCCATACATTTTTCTTGTTTCCTAAACTTTTTACTGACATATCGGGATCTAGGTATTCATGGATGCTCAGGAACCCCTCGAATTAGAAACCAACAAAAGGCCCTTTTTTTTTTTTTTTGCGCAGATTTAACTCTGTTAATCTCCCTTCATTGGCCAGACCAACTCCTGCCCATAGCCTCATTGATTTGATGCCGCGGAGACCTTTACAAAAGAAACATGAATGATGATTTGCTATAGTAAAAAACGGGTGGTAAGAGGGGGGAGCCAATCCATCCCATCCTGCATAAAATCTCAATGCCCCACCTGCAACGATGTCATCGCCAAGAAACAAAGTGAGACGGGCTGAACTCGTCTTGGCTGCCATAACTAGTATCTTTTATCTGGTTTAGCTGGTGTGATTCTCGTTCAGTACTGTCCCTGTACTTAGTAGGTCCTTGGTACAGATTGCGTACTTGGCAAAATACGCCGCCAAGCCCCTTATGACGTCATGTGGGTGAGCTTACATTATTTGACTGTTCTCAGAGGAGGGGTATATTTCCTAGTAACTCATAGCAATAGCAATAATGGCAATAGTAGTAGTAATAATATATGTAGCTGATGGTGTGTGGCAGTGAGCTGTGGAGTGGGACACAGTGGACAGTGGGAATAATAACAGGATTACCTGATTGGGCTGTTCCGGGCGGACTTTTCATGTCTCTCATCTGTAGCCAACCGGATATGTCAGATATACCTTAGGTATGTAGTTGAGGGGCAGCTTTCGAGCCGGCTACAGCAGGGGAAAATTATTTGAATGTAACAAATATTTAATTACCCCTCTATTGCATGATTGATTGAGAGAAAAATGAAATCAAAAATCAGAACATTAACCAGGCAATATCGTTCAGCTATGACGAAGTACTTTGCATAAAATTCGTATCATTTTCCATTGTTGCTCGATAAAATGTCTGGCTATTTCAATATCATATCTCCGTTGCATGTTATTTGGATGTTGAATGTTTCCCAATCCCAATAAAAACCCCTGCCTAAAAAGCCAAGAGGTTAGCTGTACTCTGGGAATACCCCTGGTCCTCCACACAAAAAGTTAACTAGAGATTACACAAAATTTGATTTGAATTTACACAGTATATATGGGGGGGGGAATGGAAAGGAGACGAAGGAAACCACTAGGTATCTTGATCTTTATCATATTCCTTTCCCTCCTCCTGCAGCCATAGTGTGAAAGTTGAAAATCGAACTCTTTAACATGTTCAGCTATTAGTAGTTAGATATATCCATCCCCGTGCGGATGTGGAAATCCATTTATTATTGACTACAGTAATATTACCTTCAGCCCCTCCAAACTCCTAGCACTTTTCGCTATCCATTATTTTCCCCTGTTTAACCCTACCCGCATGCTTTTGTCATGGATGTGCTACAAAGGGGGGTGAGTTGCACACCATCGTTATGCGCAGCCATTTGATATCATCGTGCTTCCCAGCTGTATATCTCCCTTGCCTCCCTGCTGGGCTAACTAGTACCCAGGGCTATGTGTGAGGGCTGGGTCCCTTTTCAATAATAATGGGCTTCAAAATACTGGCAAATTCCAGTCCCACAATTATTGTTATATTTTTTTTAATTTTTAATTTTTAATTTTTTGGTTTTCTGATATTAAAATTAAAGGGAGTTATGAAGGCCAGAATAGAAGAAAACACGAAACAAAAGCGAGAAAATCCGCCTCCCCCTGCCAGACCTTTGGCAGCTTTGGCACAGCAACACACACCCACACCCCAAGAAACAAAGAACTGTGGCTGCAATTTGGCTAATACCCGAACACGGATGCTTGCTTGGTCCTTCACTTCGGGGGCCACCGGCCTTGTTCAACGGAACTCTTATCCATCGCTTTGCCCAATAACCATCTCCTCCCCACCTCCCCTCCTCAAAGGCCCTGCTAAGAATATGGCCCTAGCTTGACCTTAGCGTACTTAGCCCTGTGGATCATTTACGGATTTTTTTTTTCTTTTTGTCTTTTTTTTGCTGCTCGAAATAAACCTTTCAGATATATTCACTCGGTACAGCACCTCTACAGACAGGAATGTAACTATTATTAAGAAAGGATACCTAGTCGGAAAAGTATCGGGTAGAACAGGATAGAATAGGCAAGCCTCGTATATCCCGTTAGTTGCTCTTAAATTTTATTGCAATTGTTCTATTATATCGACTCCGTATCCTCTCAATGAAGTATTTAAGAATTGAGTTTGGGCAAGAAAACTGAACTGAGAGAGTTTTAGCGCCTAAGGGAATTTGACCTTTCTGCCAAAGGTTCAAGAAAGGAAAGACATATGAGTTTGAGTGAGGGGTATTTTGAAGAAAATGAGTGGTGCAAATGAATTTGATATTCGTGGATTGCTCACATTCATTAAGGTATGAAAACGCGGAAGAAAAAAGAAAAAAGGTGAATGGACTTGTACATGGACATGGGCTTTATATTCAATGTCAGAATATCGAAGAAGCCAACATGGGTACGCACGGATATCTATGTATCTATGAAGGTAATGTCTATCTTTAACAGGGAACAGGTGAGCGGAAAACGAGCAAGGGAAGAAAAGAGAGAGGAAAAAAACACAAAACGCCGCTTTGATGCTTATCCATAATATCAAGGATTCGGAGTAGGAAGAATCAAACCAAAAAAAAAAGAAAGAGAAGCAAAAAAGGAAAAAAAGAGCAAAATCTTAAGTCTGCGAGCGACAGCAGGGTAGGCAAAATAGACATAGAAGGGAAGCAGAGAATGGTGACGCTGGCGATAATGATGTCAACATGCAGAAAACTATCGAGCATGCCCACAAACACTTTCGTTTTAAACATCTGTGTCACTTGAGTCATAACAAACCCAACAGGTTGCTCGCGGTTGTGTTCTCTCTCCAGGGAAAAAAAGTGCGGGGTTGAAGGTAGAAAATTGGAGTCAGCAGCAGGGAGCTGGCCCGCCTGCGGAGAGATCCAGCATATCTGATTTCCAGATCTGAGAAGGGTTCGCAAAATCTTTCTGGAGTAATCATGTTGGTATTCACTGGCATGGTGAAAGGGTGTAATTCATGCGGCAGGAGGATGGCTGGCACAGCAGTAGAATTTCGGTTCCTTTAGTTGGTCTGACGTGATAGGTAAAGATACCTTGCGCTGGATGCAAAGAGTACAATAGCGTAACCCGGTGGTCCTCGCATGGTGGCGTCCGCGATGCTGTACCCCGACCTGTCCTAATTAAAATTTCCTCTCCACTCCGCCCCACTCTTCCCATGTTCCTTATCCCCGGGCCGCCTCTTCTTCTTCTTCCCCTCTCCGTTTGCGAAAGGAGATAAAATAGCAATGACGAGGGAGAAGAAAACTGATGGTATGGCAGGTGTCAAGCAAAAAACTCAGTTTCCAGCCAGTGCCTTACCACAATCTTTCCTTCATCGAAATTCTTCCTCGGCATTCGAACGATGATAGCCGCATGGCTGTGCCACGCCTTGTGGATATGAACCGGGTATTTCCGGAACTCAACAGAATTCAGGCTGTCGATTATCGCGAATTGTGACGGGGTTAGTGCCAAAGTGGGGATCTCGGGAACCCCGTTTTCAGATAGAGGCGGAGGGGTAGAGTGAGGAGGAGAAGGAGAAGCAGAAGGAGACAGAGTGGAAGACGATCGCTCAAGGATACGGCCGCCATCCTCTTTCAAGGTCTTCCGTGATGAAACATTATTGAGCGACTGTTCCATTCTCGGTATAGATGACCGGGATTGTCGCTTTGGGGAAGACGTGCCCTCAGCCCTGTCATCATTATCACGAAAGAGGTATTCCGGCTTTTGGGCGGCATTTACGGTCTCATACATATCCTCAACGGCATTCCGCATTTCTTCCACGATTAGCGGAACTTTGTACGATCCGAAAAACACGCCAGATTTCCCCTCTTCATGCCTTCGGATGCGCCTTTTACTGCGAACAGTTTGGATAGCAGCGTTTATGAGGTAAAGGATTGATGCAATTGGCACGAATATAAATAAAAACATGTAGAGCGGCAGTGCAGTGAGCAACGACATGCTCCGCCTAATCACCCATCTACGGAACGGCGCCGAATCTTTCCCACCTTTCATAATGATGTACTTATCCGGGTTCACAATAACAGGCGAATAACCCTGCAAGTAGTTTATGTGGTATTTATCCAGTTCCATAAAAGGATCTGTCTTCGATATTCCCGTTGTATAGAACACAGCCGCCTTATCATTGACGATGTTCGCGTAAAGACTTCGATGTTTGAACTTTGCCAGGCCCAGCATAAATATACTGCCTGGGGTTGCGAGAACGCTGAGCAGCGGTTTGCCAGTGTCCCGGAACGAATCGATCATGAAAAGTTGTCGGCCCGACGCTGAGATTGTTCTCGCCCCAAGAACGTTCCAGAAATGACTCTTTTTTGCTGGACTTCTTACCCCTACGTGGGGAGTTGCAAAGGTTGTGAAATTGACAGGTTGGATTTTATCGAAGTATCCCTTGGCATATAGAAGTCCAATAGCATATCGAGACACCAGACCTCCTAAAGAGTAGCCAACTATGCTCAGTTTCCGGATATCGTAGCCTTGCTCATTTAAAGTCTCCAAGGCTTCTTCGATCTCATGGGCTACACGCTCACCACCCCGCTCGATTCCATCGTAAGTGAGCGTCCCGGCATTTCGCTTCACGGCCAGGATATACAGTTTATCCCCATGTCTCTCTCGTAATGCACCCGCGATATAGTCAAAATGGGAAGGATTACCATGCAGCCTAGTCAACCACTGGTTAGCTCATCAATTTCAAATGTTTACAGCAGAGGGTAAAGCAAACAAACACCGGTGCATAGGTCTAGATCCAGCAATAACAAACAGGGCCGACTCACCCGTGAACAAGGACGCAAAGATGATCTGTTTTCTTCTTGCTTCCTGGAGGATAAGCTCGAACTTCTTCTTCTTCTTCTTCTTCCATGGTGCTGCGAAGCAGCTGGCTGCTAGAATGTGGAGAGACAAAAATAAAGAGTAAGAAAAGTTGATGTCTCAGTCGCCGTAGATTGCCCAGGTTTCTCAGAATGTTTGCTTTTCGCCTTCCTTATCAGCGAATCGCGGGTGTTCAATGGTTCCAGGGCGTCGGTATCTACTTTTTGTTTGCCGCGCGCTTATTTAGGCATGTGACCGACCGCTCAATGGCACTAGCCTCTCTGACGCCTCAGCACCATCACACTCACAGCTCAGCTTCTTAGCCAACAGTGAACGAGCCTGCAGGTACAAGCAGTTGTTGTGTACAGGCGTTGAAAGGTTCGTTATCAGCCAATGTTTGCGACTTGATTGTGAATTTTTAATGGAACGCAAAGGACAAAATAAGGTCGGGATCCTTGGGCCCCTTTCCATTTACAGCCCCTTACGAGTTCCCCGCTAGAAAAGAGCTCTGATCTCGTGGACAACTTCCGAAAGAAAGGAGGCGGCAATCGCCCATCTGTCCCGCCTCATTACGGAGACGTGGCGGCATTAATTGGAACTTCCAACTCAGGTCCTTTATCTGTCACATCGCCACCAAATTATCATTTAACTCGTCGACAGCCACAACTTTAGCATCTCACCCAGACATATAGAATTCTTAAGCAGGCTGAAATAGGCCTAATTGCTGCATCGCCAAGAGCACACCCCAGCCGGGCACTTGCATTTTTGTTTCATGTTGCATATCAGCCTCGAAACAGCTGTCGGAGACGAGTCAATAATATTTTGCTCCGGATTCATGCGGGGCGTCCATTGGATCATTTTGGTTGGCTTCAGTTGTTGTACAAACGACATCACAAACGTTAAACGAAGAAGCTATGAGGATGAGACATCGTCTCTGACTTCGGAACTGTGATATTTTTATCCATTTGTTGTAGGTGGAAAGCTTGCCAACAAGGCTCAGCGCTTTGATCCCAAATTCGAGCTGTAACGGTAGTACAAAGGAAGAGCCTGTCATGATGTTTAATCATCTGGGACTTTTTAAAAATGTCATATGTCCCGAGGGCGACCGTTGTGGGCTTTTAAACTGCATTTTCGATCATACAGACAAAGAATCTACCCCTGTATCCGTTGTTCCTCTAGCAGCTTCGACTCCCGTACCCGAAACTATTCCTCCTGCAGCTTCTACAGACGATGAGCCACTTCGAAAACGAAGACAAATTGATGGTACAACTGAAGCTAGACCACCCCTTTCATCGAATAGCAAGGATCAGGAACCAAGGCCTAGATACATAGGAAATGGAGTCGTGAAAGAATCCAACGGGAACCCAACTCAACATTCGTCTCGTGAAAATGATCAAAATTTGATCTCTGTAATTAGAACTGTTTCCCCACCTCCTGTTTCTCGTCTATCAACATCTACGAGCACTCCGAGGAAGGCACCTATCTCGACGTCGTCAGATAAAGCAGAGCAAAATGGGAACACTCATCCCCAAAGACAAGTAAAAAAGGAACCGCTAAACCCCAGACACATTGCCAGACCCCCAGCATCGCACACAGTGCGTATGTCTATCCTAACCAAACTTCATGACGCCATGGTCCAGCTAAATAGGCAAGTCATCGCAGAAAAAGATTCCTCAAAGAGGGTTTTTATCCTATCCGCTGATGAGCTTGTGGCGATGGCTCTGGATGAAGAGGAAAAAGCGGCAAAGGAACATTCTTCAGTATATGCCAACGTCATAAAGCTCCGCATTGCGAAACTCAGGAAAATGGCCAGAGAAGAATGGGAAAGTAACGTCTCGAGATATATTATCGCTAAATTCGGTCCACCACCAGGGGACAAACCCAAGGAGCCGGACGAAGAAATAATCACGGGATTAAACATAGAAGAAGAAATCTCTCTCCTTTCAAAACTCCATGCTTCTCGAGAACATTTAGGCAGAGCTGGATATGTCATCGTTCCACCTACGAATGAGGAGATCGAGGCGGCAAAGCGCGGGGCTGAAGCAGCTCAAGGATGGGAACAATGTGAGCGTTGCAACGGCAGATTCCAAGTCTTCCCAGGTCGAAGGGAGGATGGGCTTTTAGCCTCAGGAGGACCCTGCACGTACCACCATGCGAAACCACTTCGACCCCAAAAGAAGAAAACAGACCACATCACCGGCCACAAAGAATCATACTATCCATGCTGCAACGAAACAATCGGGACCTCTGCGGGGTGTACGAAGGCTAAATGGCATGTCTTCAAGGTGTCCGAGGTAAAGCGGCTTGCTGCAGTTCTACAATTCAAAGAAACACCCAGACAACCAAACAAAACTACGCCATCCCCAGTCTGCTTCGACTGCGAAATGGGCTATACCACGTTAGGCCTTGAACTCATCCGCCTCACAGCCATCTCGTGGCCCCAAGGGGAAAAACTCCTCGACATTCTAGTAAAGCCAATAGGAGAAATTCTAGACTTGAACTCCCGCTATTCCGGTGTGCGTCCCGAACACTTCATCAAAGCCACCCCGCATAATGCTTCCTCGTCTACTATGACTACTCCGCAATCGGATTCCAAGAACCCACCATCACCACCACCACCACCACCATCATCATCCGACGACAAAAATACCCTCCAACCCTTCCCCGTCGTCGACTCCCCCAGCGCCGCCCGCGACCTGCTCTTCCAACTCATCCAACCCGAAACCCCTCTAATCGGCCACGCGCTCGAAAACGACCTCAACGCCTGCCGCATCATCCACCCGACAATCGTCGACACAGCCCTCCTCTACCCGCACCCAGGCGGCCTGCCATACCGCTTCGGCCTGCGGGCGCTCACGCGCAAATTCCTGAACAGGCATATACAAGCCGGTGGCGGCGAGCTGGGGCATGACTCTATGGAGGATGCGAAGGCGACGGGGGACTTGGTTAGGATTAAGATTCGGGAGACGTGGAAGGCGCTGAAGAGGGTTGGATATTCGTTTGAGAGGGGGAAGCTGGTGGATCCCCCGGGAGGGGTGATGAAGGATGGCGTTACTGGCGTTCAGGGGCAAGAGTCAGATACATTTTTGAGTAGTGGTGTTCTGGGTCATGGAGCGGGGATGAAGAGGAAAGAAGGTGAATAAATGGCCTAGGAATTTGTTTTAGGTTCTGCTTTTACCGGTTTTACTAAACCCGTATTTATTTATCCATCAGATGGATGGTCTGATATTTTCAACTGTTGTCCGGTGTTGGTTTTGGTTTTGTTGTATTTTCTTTTCTTAAATTAAGATGACGGGGGGTTTTTTTTTTTAATCTATCCATTTCCGGAGACGCAACTTCCACCTCAAGAAATACTTACCTTGAAAATCCAGCGATTTTTCTTCTGCGCGAGGGCGGTGATATGCATAAGCTATATATCGCCACACCTTCCAATGCTCTGTGGGCGAACTTGACCATGACTACAATCAAGTTTGCAGAGCGCCATATAGCAACTGGAAATAAGACATGTTCAATAATGTATTGTGAAACCATAAAGCGGGAGTATATTTTCGATTTCCTGAAATCTCACGAGATTCCTACCATCAACTAACCGGAGAGTGTTTGAGGGGTGGGGAAATAATCATGACGTTTTTCTTTTTTCATGTAATAACATGAGAGAAAAGATCCCAACCGAGAAAACACCCCCTCCCTCCCCTCCTCCCCCTAAAAAGTTAAATAAAATATGTAGATACCATAGACATCCATTCATGCCATCAAAAATAAGTCCCTGCTTTAAGAACCAGTCACACAACATTATCCACATCCACATCCACATCCATCAATTTTTTATTTTCACATCTAATCCTCATCCTCATCAGCCTCGTCGTTGACGACATTGTAGAAGCGCAGTTCATAGACGCCCTTGGCAGTGGAGACGACACGCAACCAATCGCGGAGCTGTTGTTTCTTGAGGAATTTTTTCGTCCTATATACAAACGCAAAGGAAAAATATAATCGTTAGCATTCCAGCATGGTAGCAACCTCTCTTCCCACCAAGGAAAAAAAAGTCAGTGGCGACACGGATCACGACGGTATCTACAGTCGCTTCCATAGAGTCCCCGGGAGGGGAGGGGGAACACGTACAGGTATTTCAAATACCGTCCAGAGAAAGGAATGTGTGTGACGACCTCAATCTTTCCATCGCCGGTCTGGGCGATCTGGACGGAGTCGCCGAGGTTGCCAACGCGGCCCTCAACCTTGACTTTGTCGTGCAAGAATTTTTCGAAGGCGGAGACGTCGAAGATCTTATCGTTGGCTGGCTGGGAGCAGTTGATGATATACTGTTATAGATTTTATGGGATGGTTAGAGGAGGTTGCAGGGGGCGGCAGAATAGGAGGAGAGATTATTTGTAGGTTGGTTTGTGCATACCTTCTTCGTCACCTTCTGGGGCTTACGGGCCTGTTATATTTCGAACATCGGGCGGAGCGGAGGTTGCTGGTTAGCCTACTGTTCCTGACTTTCTTTTTTTTTTTTTGGAATAGTGGAAAGAGGAAATTTTTGTTTCTTCCAAATCCCTTGAAATTCGTTCTATTTCTCCATCCCTCCTCCCCCCTTCCAAACCCTCTTGCCTTCCGTCCTTTCTATCAACCCATTCCATCCATCACCTATCCTTTTACGAAAGGTGGGATATGCATCAGATCTGATAGGGGAGAACAGGAGAGCAGACCAGAGGAGAGGAAAGGCGGAGAAGGGAGAAGAGAGAAGCGGAGATCAAGGGGGAACAGCAAAGCGGTTTGAGGTCGTGAGGAGGAGACGTACAGATTGGGGAGCCATTGTGAATTAGCTGAGAGGGAGGGAGATGTAGCCGCAAAGAGGTCGATATCCTGCGGGATTGGTGTAGTAGTTGGAGTGATTGTCTTTTTTCTTCAGAGGTTGAGATCGAATGCCCAGGCAAAAGGGAGGGAAAGAGCCCGCTGTGGGAAGGGAACTCTTGGCGTTAGGGCTAGGGCTCGAAGGTCATGTGATAGAGTTTCTTGTAGAAAAAAAGAGAGAACTGTGACCATATCATCTATTATTAGTAAAACCTAGGAACTTTTATGGATAACGTTACTATTGAAGGCGTTGTCTAGGGCTCTCTGGGCCAAAAGTAACTACAGGGTGTAAATGAGGAAACGTGTTGTTCTCTATTTTCTACAAGTTACTCCCATTCCACGAAGCTCCCATACGGCTTGTTTTGCAGCTGACACAAAAGCCATTAGCACATATCTAGATACTGCTGAGCAGTTGAATGAAACAGTCAGTACATATAGTTCAAAGCGGCTTCTGAGGCTTGCGTCAACTGATGAGATCAAACGTCACATCACAACAGCCAACCTGATCGTTCTTCCGGGCTACATATGTCAGGGCATCGCAGAATAATATGGCTAAACCACAGAACAAAGACGCCACCCACATAATAGTTTAAGCCAGCGGGGTAATCCGAATAGTCCACCAAAAACAGGCAAAATGAGTTTCAGTGGGCACCCAGGTAACAGGAGAAGGATGAAAGATTTCTAAGCAGAACGGTGAAACTTGGAAGCTTTCGATGCCATGTCAAACTCAGCACAAAACTAGCTTCGTATCTATGCTCCAGCGTAGCTGAGCGAAAAAAATTCCAAATCATCAGAGTTTACGGAGCATGTGCTGGTTGATCCAGCCATATTGCTCTTCGGCGACTAGCACCTTGAAACTACATTGCTACTAGCCCCTAGCTAACACTCCATGATATGCAGCTGTTCTCTCATTGCAACAATATTGGAGGACTCGATTACCAGTCTCGCGTTTGGGAAGAAGGAAAGAATTTCTCATGATGACTGGTAATCTCATGAATGATCGAAAGGTGCAAAAACCGACAAGGAATGGTGCAATGACGAAAAACAACTAGTTCATCCAAATGTACAGCCTAGAAAGCGGGATGATGAACCCTGGTTATCTCGAGTCTGCAACCGGACTTTGCGGAAATTTCAGCCACCGCCGAGTCGGCATGGGCAGTGGGGCACAGGGCTGCCCTGTCCTCTGGATGGCAAATGTATACAGTACGCCGTTGGACAGAGATCTCGGAGCCAATGATACTACTTAACAGTGTGTTGTCGAGGAAATGCATGCACCATAATTAAAATTCAGTAGTCATTGCCATGGGGAGTCCTGCCGCTTCTGAGAATGAGATGCGTGTATATATTTATCCGTATAAATTAGATACATCATCATACACCAGTCCGAGCGTGCACAAAAAGTAATTGTCATAGTTTCAAAGCCACCATGTTATGCCGAGGTCCAGACTCTCCAGGAACTTGATCCTTCGTTCTTGCCACCATTTTAGCATCATAGCATAACTAGCTCCTTCCCACCCGCCAACATCCACAGCAAACATCATACATCAACATCTTCAAGCATAAGAAAAATCATTTCTCTTGACATTATTCTTCTCTACTCTTATATATACCCCTTATTCAACAACCACACACACACACACACGCGCACGCGGTGCTCGAGTTTTCAAAAATAACCAGCTATTCCCATAACCAAGTATCTCAATATCCCCTCCCCGCCTCCACCAGCCACCATCGTCATGTCGTCCGCCACGTCCTTCTACGACTTCGAACCTCTCGATAGTACGTCAAATGGATATGCCACGGCCAAATTCCCCCCAAACCTCAGAAGAAAAAATTATATATGATCTAACAACCAAACAGAGAAAGGCGATCCCTTCCCCCTAACAAGCCTAAAAGGCAAGGTGGTCCTAGTCGTCAACACAGCCTCCAAATGCGGCTTCACCCCGCAGTTCAAGGGCCTGGAATCCCTCTACACATCCATCAACAGCGCCCATCCAGACAAATTCACCATAATCGGATTTCCCTGCAACCAATTCGGCTCTCAGGACCCAGGTTCCAACGACGAGATCCAAACTTTCTGCTCCGTCAATTATGGTGTCACCTTCCCCGTGCTCGGAAAAGTGGACGTGAACGGCGACAATGCCGCGCCGTTGTGGAAGTGGTTGAAGACGGAGATGCCCGGCTTGATGGGGATGAAACGCGTCAAATGGAACTTTGAGAAATTCTTGATTGGGGCGGATGGGAAGGTTGTGCACCGGTGGGCGAGTGTGACGAAGCCCGAGTCGTTGAAGGGCCCGATTGAGAAGGAGATTGAGAGGGCGGAGAAGGAGAAGGCGGCTCCGGAGATTCCCACGGACCCTGCGCCGCAATTGTGATCGACTTTAGGTCGGTTGGATGGGGTTGGTGATAATGAATAGGCGATGGATGACGTTTGTCTCTCTACTCAACTTCGTTTGTTTTTCTTCCTTTTCTTTTTTTTTTTTTTTTTTTTTTTTTTTCGTTTGCTTTATTTTTTGCTTTGATTTAAATTTGTATACCTTACTCTTTGGGCAGGGTGATTAATCACCATTCTTATACCAAATGGAACCCCCCTCCCCCCTCCCCCCTTACCCCTCAAACGACACCCGCGGGCGCAAATGCTCTAACTCCCCGCTTTAGCATTCGATCAGACTGTTATCAGAGATTCCCCCCTTTATCACGTTTACTGCTTCTGTTTGCCTTTTTTGGTGGGATATGCCTTTTTGTGCCTTTTCTTAATGTCTCCTTCTTGTTATAGTTTACCGTGTGTTCTCTCTCTCCCACCTCTCTCTGCTCCAGCTTCACCTGTTTTATGATACCAAAAGGAAAATAGTCTTGTATAATTATCAACAGACGAAAACACAATACCAAGTTGTATTTTTTATTTTAAAACATCAAACGTGTTATTTTGGTTAATTTGCTGAACTTGACTATACTTCATGAAGAAATATGTAAGTTACATAGAAGAGGAAGAGGATGAGGCTGGATGCGAGTTTCAACGACTCTAATTTATCCATTCATTTATTCCCACGCGGCTTTATTTTATTTTTTAACTTGTTTGGCCCCATTCTTACAAACTTCCTTCCAACGTCCATGACATCGACGTCATTTTGATGCCTGTCATTCATATATGTTCAATTCATGCATACATGTCTGCAATTATGATGAACTAGAAAATGAAATCTTCGTTCTATCCATTCCCCATCCATTTCCATCCATTTCCATCTATTTATCCATTCATTTATTCATTCCCAGCACGGGTGGGTTTCGGCACCAGGTTTCGGAGAGATAGGTCATACACAACATCTTCGACTTTCTTAACCTGTTCATTTTTCGGAGGAGAAAATTTGCGTGTTAGGTAAAAAATTTCCTGGGGCGGGTAGGGAAAATAAAATGAAAACAAAGTAAGAAAAATCCGATATGGGCAGAACAATAATCATAAATTGGGATTGGGATTAAGATTGGGATTGGGATTGTGGAAAATGAATGCTTCGTTTTCATTTGACATAAAAAATAATGAAAGGATGACGTACGCTGTATTTAATCCCATCACTCCTCTTACGCAAACTATCGTTTTTCAAATTCAGCAGCTGGAAGCCTGCGTGTAGGTCTGAGACGAATTTGCTAATCTGCAACGGACGCGAGTAATCGCCTAATGTCACCGAGTTGACGGCTAGTCGGCTCTATATATGGAGAGTTAGATAATGATCGGAGGTTAACCGATGGGAGTTGTGGGTTGGATTTGCCAGGGAAAAAAACATGGAGAAGGAAAAGGAAGGATAGGGAACCATACCAGCTCCTCAACTAGCGATATCAGCGCCTGCAGATATTCCTCGATGGATAGGTGGAAAGAATCCTGGTCCTTGAGGTTGACGGGGACTATGTGGATAAGGGTTATCGTTCGTAAAGATTTCGACAGTTTAAGAGAGATATATGATAATAACATAAAATAAACCGGAGAAGTAGGAATTCAAAACGTACCACCCAAGAACTCCCCAACTTCTTCGATAGTCATGAACCCTTTCGCTTTCGCATCCCGCGCATCTCGTAGGCCACCAAGCCATGCGCAGAATTGGATGGTGAATACCTAACCTCCGGGGAAATCCCGGTATTGGTTAGTTTTTATATAAATAGGCACAGGCAATATATCAGACGTAAAATGGGAAAGGCCAAATGAAGAATAGAACTAACCAAATTCTGCAATTCCCGACTCCAGATATAGTTATATTTGTAAAAGGGGTGTTTGGATGCCACCGAGACGAGGCGGGTGACGTCTTCCTTTTGAGCCCGGATTTCTGTGGCTGCTTCGTCGAGGATGGGGGATACTGTTATATGATGGATTTTTGAGGTTTTAGTTCCAGGGACGGCATATATAGGAGGATTTTTGTAGCTGGAAGTGGTATTTTTGCTGTACGCCTGCTCTACGGCGTATGCAGGTATAGCAAACCAAACGCACAAACACGGAAGCAGAGGAAGAGTTTTTCAAAAGACCCAAAGGGTTTGTCAAAAGACCCAATAAATTGTCGAAGGAAGAAGAAGGAATATGCGTTTATATAAAAAAAACCAAAAAGAGGGAGAAAAAAACGCACATTTGCTTGCTGGCGTCGAATGGGCTCGTGAGAGTATGGCCAGGGTTGCTCGACCTATATATATATATAATTTGAGCAGAAGAGAAGCTCTCCAAATCAGCTCTGTTCCTGTAGATTATATATTTAAGACATGTTGAGTATGAGAGAGACCGGGAGGGCTTTTCATTCAAGAGTGTCATGTTTTGCCCCCGCTCGGGATCTTCTCCTATATCATTCCATTCATAAGAGATAGGTGGGGAAAAAATACCGCGTTTGGACAGTGTCTGGACGATATCTTGGAGTTCCTGGAGGTTAGAAATGTTAAGATACAGCTACCCAGTATATGATCATATGAATTGAGCAGGCTTAGTTACATCACGAATCTGGCTCTCCTCGTCTATCTTGGACTGAAGGTTTTCGAAGATGGAGGGGTCGATCATTGTGGCAAAGTTCAGGGATTTTAACTCCGCTGGCAGCAGAGAAATGGAATAGAAGGATATGGCGGAGGAAGAAGATGAAGCCTTGTTGAAAATTCGTACTTCCTTAAGAGTTTATATATACCTACTTAATATGCAAAGGTGGAAGATGAGAAGTTGGCCGGATATTTATGTATGTATATATTTCTTGCCCTAAGAACCGGACCTTAAGCTTATTTCCAACTTTGGGATGCAATATTCAGAGCAGCGACAACCACCAAACCAGTGTTCCTGTCCCAAGCCCAGTATCTGCCACCAACAACTACATCACACTATTTTTATTAAAAAAAAACTAACCCAAGAATAACAACGGCAATAGCATTTTCTTCTCCAACCCATCGGACAAGCCGACAGAAGCTGATGAAAAAAAGATTTGAGATTCGCGTCGCTTGATGGTAGTGTAAGACCAAGGACACGGTGCGAACAGCCATGCGCAAGCACAGAGGGCTGAAAGCGGGATCCAAAAATGAGATTAATCAATGTTGTATTCCTTAGAATACTTTCAGAGATTAAACTGAAAAGAACAGATACTACACTTGATCTTAGCCTTACGGCAAAGAGAGCTGGAGAAAGAAAGGAAAAGAAAAGAAGAGTAAAAGAGAAGAGGAGAGGGAGAGAGTATTTATAGGGAGGGATAAAAGGCGCTAGTGATAGCCGAGATTTGGCGAGGAGCTCTGGTTGGCTGTGTGGTTTGGGTTGGGCACGTGAATTGGTCATCAGCCAAACATGTTGGATGATACTAGGGCTACCATAGTCACGTGTCCCCCATTATATAGTTGCCAGCGTGTTCACTAGTTAGTTTAGTAAGGATATAATGCACATTATCTATGAAAACAGGGCAAACAAAACAAACAAGGCAAATGAGGCAAACGAGTGGTAGGGAATTGGCAAGACCAGGGATGGAGTGGCATACTATTGTTCCGTGAAGGCATAGCATATTGTTCTAGAAGATACTGACCTATATATGTTCCTAGGCAGGTAGGTATATATTCTATGGTAGTAGTGGTACAGGCACATTGGAGAACAAATAGCTCATTTCTCTCAGTAACTAACAACTAACAGAATGTGTCTTAAACTTCTGGATATAGAGATACATGAGAACCAAATCCTCATTCCACCCTTATTATCACCAATAACCGATGGCCAATTCCAGAGGGGTAACTCATTCCTCCAATACCTCTAGAGGTACCTTCATGAATTAACTTGAAATTATGAAAGAACAAAATTATACACCACCCCCCAACTCCCCCGCCAAAACATCCACATCCAACTCCTCCATGACCCCCAACACTACC
Source organism: Emergomyces orientalis (assembly GCA_002110485.1). Lineage (NCBI taxonomy): Eukaryota > Fungi > Ascomycota > Eurotiomycetes > Onygenales > Ajellomycetaceae > Emergomyces > Emergomyces orientalis. The sequence continues at coordinate 208,515 of MOWL01000008.1, forward strand.
CCCAAACTCTCCATAAACCCATTCACCGCCACCCGCAGCATCCTGTTCGTCGTCGCCCGGTACTCTGTCTGCAGGACTGTTAATTCTTCCTCTTCCACATCTTCTTCGCCTACATCTCCTTCAAGATCCTTTTCCGCCCCTGCGGATACGGAGATGGTAGTATTGGTAGTAGAAGTGGTGGCCAGAGTAGGAGTAGTAGATAATGAGGCGGGAAGTGCCTGCGAAATAGATTCCAATTGTGCTTGTGCTTGTGCTTGTGCTTGTGCTTGTGCTTGTGCTTGTGCTTGTGCTTGCAGTGGTGATTGTGATTGTGGTTGTGGTTGTGGTTGTTGCGGTCGTGTAAGGCGGAACGTGCGGCGGACGAGTGGTGAGAGTTCGGTGTCGACTTGTAAAGTTTTGAGGGCGGCGGAGGCGAGGCGGTGCGTGGGGAGGGGGAGAGATATTGTTCTGTAGTATTATTTTCAGGGTTGGTTAGAATTGAAGGTGTTCCGTTGGGGGGAAGGGTGGAAGAAAGGTCTGGGGGAATGGGCTCTCATACAAGGAGTAGGGGAATTCGGTTTCGAGGGTGGTCATGGTGGGGTAGATAGATAGGTTAGATTAGGTAGGTTGCGGAGATCTGCTGATTTTCCTGCTATGGCTGTTTTTTTGTTTTGGTTTGAGAGGTGTTTTGTTTTGTTGGGTCTTCTATGCGGGCACGTTGGTTCGTCTCATGCTTCGAGGAGTGCGGGATGATGATATGTTTGTGGTGGTTCAAGAAGTGGTGGTTGTGGATCGAATACTCCAAAGGGCGAGGGCGGGGGGTATGTGTGGGCGAAAATTGTTGAATTTCTTTATTTCGGAGTACGTCTGACAGGATTGAGATAGAGGAATTATGTTGATTCTGTCGAAAATAATGGAAAAAATGTCTGTATGTCGGGCAAATATACAGAAGCGGTGGTGATTGAGCGAGATGTGATGTGGCGGCGCAGTCCTTGTTGAAGAATGTGGGGTAAAACTTTATCTGCCGCATCAGGAAGCTTTACCAATTTTACAATCGGCCTCTGACGGGTTTTTGTTTTAAATACCTTTCTATATAGTTATTGCCCTTTACGAAGGCGGCGTTTGTTAAGATGAGTTGTCATATGTTCAGATATCGTTTTTTCAAGATGTCTTTTGCTCTGGAAATAATTCATCCCCGGTGGCTTTAACTGATATAAGCTGATATATATATTATGCATTTACACCACAAGAGAAACTGCCTCCGAAAACTTCTAATAGCAGGGAGCACCTAACACACCGAGCGCGCATCGTTGTCTTCGCATATCTAAGCCAATCGCAAACAGGAATAAGACAGGGTCATTAAGGGAACTTCCGACTTTTTACAATGTTACCCACATACCATGATAGTATTTCACCCAGCTATTTATGTGCCCAGGTGCAAGATCGGCAACCCCGACGATTTTAGGCCGCCCGCTCTGAACATCAATTAATATTAAATGATATTTTTCTTGATGGTACGGAGTACAGATACCAACTGTTTCTAATCATCTGAGCCATAGTGGTAATATTAATATGCCAAAACCCAGGTCCTGAACAACGGGAATGAGTCGGATTTGAGTATCCACTCCACAAGCTATCGAGGCAGATTCAAGTTGAAGTTTGAAACAACACACATCTCTTTTGTTTGGTTGCATTGTATCAGATTGTAAGACATCTCAGCCTGATTTCCTCGCCCAGTTTCTCGTAGGAGGGGATCAAGATCTTTCTGAGGTGTCTCATATCTGCAGCACACTCTTCTTATATTTCTCGTTCCCGGCCCCAGCGATCCTGGGGTGGAAGTAGACGTTGCTCTGGGTATGGGAATGTAGAAATAATCGTTGCCTGATGATATCGACAACAACAACCAACCCATTGTGAATATTATGTTGGCCATGTCAAATGCTAAGCTGCGAGGATGCTGAGGATGTTGAAGATGTTGAAGATGTTTGTTATTTGTTTGTTTTGGCTGCTCCTGGGCTGAAACTGTCAGAATCCGCGCTAGTCCGGATTGGGCCACCGTTGCCCTGCCAACAACAACACGCTAAACCCAATCGGACGCTGACCACAACAACCCATTGCGCTTTCTTATTATTATTGTCTGTTGTCTGTTGTCTGTGTCTGGATGTTTCTTCTTCTTCCTCTTCAACTTCTTCTTCTTCAAATTCATATAATAATATTCTATTTCTCATCTATCTCCATCTCTGCTCAAGGTCCCCCCTCTTATCCATACATAACCTTGTCTCTTTCTCTCCTTCTCAGTTGGCGGAAGTAACAGAACGGTTTGGTGTGTCCATTGTTAGCCCTATCTCGTCCCTCCCCGTCGATCTATCATATCATATCCCTACCAAACAAAAAGAGAAACCATCTGGAACCATGCCCCTCTGACACACACGGGCGCCCATCCTATTCTTCCTCCGAAACTTACCCATTGCTGGTTGCCATTCTCTTGCTTAATTGTTACCCTGCTGCATATCCTTGGCGACTCTCGCGGCGCAGAAAACACCAGATTTTTTTTTTTCATATTTCTTTAAACAAACGGAAACAACCGTTTTGATCTTCATTCAAAGCCTCCTAGCCGGCTGTCAAAATGCCTTCTGTGACGGGATCCTATGGGCAGGTGATTGAGTATATCCAAGGTACGTTCATGTTCGTTCGAAGATTAGAAAACGTTCCCCCATAGCTAACACCCGTTTTCAGACCGGCTATATCTCGCATCTTATACCCATCAACCAAGCGAATACGCCCCGTTCCCGTATCCTGCGCAACCAAAATCTCCCAGCAAGAGGTCTTCCAGGGCTGCTCAAGGAGGATCTGCGGCAGCGGCTCCCAAGAATGGCCCCCCCGTATATTTCACCGTTGATGACACGCTTCTTTATAACGCCTTCCATGCCGATTTTGGCCCTCTGCACATCGGTCACCTGTACCGTTTCGCTGTCCACTTCCATGAAATACTGGGTGACCCTGCGAACAATGATCGGGCTGTGGTTTTCTGGAGTAAACCTGATGCGAGAAGTCGCGCCAATGCTGCTTGCTTGGTTGCGTGCTATATGGTCCTGATCCAATCCTGGCCTCCTCATTTGGCTCTGGCGCCCATTGCACAGGCAGACCCGCCATATATGCCTTTTAGAGATGCGGGCTATAGTCAAGCAGACTTCGTCTTGACTGTCCAGGATGTGGTGTATGGAGTGTGGAAGGCAAAGGAAGAAGGGCTCTGCGGGCTGAAGGATTTTAGTTTGGAAGAGTGAGTCTTATTCTTGGTTGCTGCTGGTGCTGCTGTTAAAGCCTCTGTCTAATTTTTCAACTTTTCGTACAGGTATGAAAAATTCGAGCGGGTGGATATGGGAGATTTCAACTGGATTACTCCGCATTTCCTCGCTTTCGCATCCCCTCAGCATCAACCGATTGCCCCAATCCCAACAAACACACCCGAATTTGCGGCTTTACCTTCATCCATATCTGAAATCCTGACATCAGACCTTCCCGTCCCCTTCAAAAATGTCCTCTCTCACTTTTCGTCTCGGAATATCGGTCTGGTTGTCAGGCTAAATTCGGAGCTGTATAGTCCGTCAAATTTCACGGCGATGGGGATTAGCCACATGGATATGATATTTGAGGATGGGACCTGCCCACCACTAACCCTGGTCCGGCGATTTATCAAGATAGCTCATGAGATGATCCATAAGAAGAAAGGAATAGCAGTGCATTGTAAGGCCGGGTTGGGTCGCACAGGCTGTCTGATTGGGGCATATCTGATTTACCGCCATGGTTTCACAGCAAATGAAGTGATTGCTTTCATGCGCTTCATGAGACCAGGAATGGTCGTTGGGCCTCAACAACATTGGCTTCATCTGAACCAGGGAAGTTTCCGGGAATGGTGGTTCGAAGACTGCCTCAAGGAGAAACTGGCGCTGGCAAATCCAACAACACCTGGTAGAACAACTCAAAAGCAACAACGCATTGTGAGCAATAATGGGCAAACGGCTACCCCACCAAACCCGAGTCATCCTAAACGACACGCGTTGGGAGAGATAGACAACAACGAAGCGTCTGCGCACGCTGATGATAACCTTCCTGCTCCCACACCGGGACAACCACGCAAGTCACATCGGAAAGACTCAAGGCACCATCCATATGCACGTGCGGTATCTACGGGATTAGGCAGCGAGGCGGGGGTGGAAGCAAGTGCTTCGAAGAATGGAACAACTAAGGAGGGTGGCCGCCGCAGATTGGTGGAGCATAGTCATAGTGAGAGCGACGAAGAGCTTCAACTCCAGATGCTTGCCAGACGGGCGTCGTCGAGGACACCTGTGTCGCCATCCCAACAGCGGTCAATGAGTCATTCTGCAACTGTAGGGTTAAGCATTCATGAAGACGTGGATAATTACGGTGACGCCGCGGTTTCGGGCCAACCGAAGACGCCAAGTACTGTTTCTAAGAGCGGGAGTGGAAGTGGGATTCTGGGCGTGGGCAAGGTTCGCGGGAGTCCTCGGAGGGGGTTGGAGAGCAAGACGACGGATAAAGGGGTGCGAAAGCATAGTGGGCGGGTTGGAAGTGCGGGGGCGGCGTCTAGATTGAAGTGAGGGAGATATATCCATATATATAATACTCGAGTTTGATTTGAGATGGGAACGGGAAGATACTTCACCTAATTTCTATTATATATTCGGATACGCCCCCCGCTTTCCCGTCGTTCCGTTGTTCCTAACTACCCATCCGCCTGTCCGTTATTTGTACAGTTCTCATGACCCTCCCCCCTTCTTTTTTTTGGCTGTTTTTCGTGCCTGTATCCGCCAATTTTTCTCTTTTGACGGCCTGCAACTGCAACGGCAACTGCATTGCATTTGGTTTTTGCTGGCAAGGCGTTTTGTTGGAGTTCATTTTTCCCTCTTTCTCTCGTGTTAATGTAACGGTGTCAGTGCTGTTGTTTTTTTAAAACTTTGTTACTTATATATATATTTAACGAACCGGATTTCCCAGTGCACTTTTTCTGTTTTTGTTGTGTCTGCTTTCTTTCTTCCTTTTGTCTTTTCTCATTTTCATTTCTCATTTCTCTCTTTTTTTCTGATAATGATTGTGGTGATGTTGATAAATGCACATTGCACATGATGCATGTAATTGTTGTTTTTATATTGAAAGAGATGATGTGTTGAATAACAAGTAGTAAAAAGAAGAAGAAAAGAAGAGATATAATTAGTACAAAAGATATATATGTCATATCATTGTCTGTTGTGATTCTGTTGAGAATGTTCCTTATAATGATGATAATTCTTGTTGTATATCTGCAGTTGTGACTTAAAAAACTGAGAGGTGCTTGTTTTTACTTTCACTTTTAATGAAAAAAAAAAAAAAAAAAAATTAACTGGAGACAAAAAAAGATTAATTATTTTTCTTCCAACTTTTTATCTGGAAAACTTTAAATTTGATCTTGGCCTTTTCTTGTTCATATTTTATACAGTGTTTAAAATGTATTACAGACATATCATTAAGAGATAAGAACTTGAGAAGAAAGAAAAAAGAGCCAAAGAGATTTAAAATACTCATCAATATATACTCATACATGAATCATGAAAAAAAAGAAAAGAAAGAAATGAAAAAAATAAAAAACAAAACAAAGAAAGACAAAAGAAAAAGAAGAGGACAAAAAGAGAAATACGAATCAACATCAAACAATCTGTGGCTGAACCGATTGCGTGTCGATCCAGCCGTCGATTCCGCTGGGCAGGTTTTCAACGTCCTCCTCCTCAAAGGTCTGCCTGGGCCATTCGCCTAGGTCTTCATCGAAAACTCCTATCTTCGAGTACCCTTCCGACTTAGAGAACTCCGAGTCGGGAACGTTTGCGGCTCCCTTCAGAGCCGTCAGACGCTGCATCACCCACCGCAGTTCGAGGAGATCCCAATCTGGCAGTGGTTTGTTTGCAGGGTCCGATGTCGTCAGCTTTATGACCTCCCCTGACCTGATGATGTGATCGTCATGGACATTGAAGACTTTGATGCCTTCCAACTCGACATCATCAGGAAAGGGGGCGGATATCTGTGATATCCGTCATAGTATTGCTGGTGGTTTCACGTTGGGCCAGCCAGTAAAATTTAAGTTTTATTGATTTGCCATCTGACGTGGCTTCGATGGGCTGGAGGCCAAATAGCCCGATTGAGTGGCACCGGTGGAGAGTAGGAGTGAAAGTGAGCATGTTTTCGATGAATTCCGTGCCGTTATTGAGAAGACTTTCCAATTTTTCAATACGCTGAGACCATAGGATCCTGAGCAATTCGAAGAAGCTTGCTCGCTCGTCTTTTCTATTTAGACAGAAGGGAACAATGTGTGCAGCGTCTATCGGTCCCGCGAATTTGGTAACAATGCATTTGTGAGCGTTTCGATCCTTGCACTGTAGCATGTAGTCAGAAATAGAATATACTTCAGTCAGTAGAGAATTAAAAGGCAAACTGACCTGATTACTGATATGTCGAGATCTGCTCCCATCGCTTGAGTACGAGGCGAGCCGTCTTCGCTTAGCAGGTGGAGGCAGTATTTCAGTTTCCTCTTGTTCTTGGGTGTCTGCCGTAGCTACTTGTCTAAGCGGCGAGGATTTTGGTTGACTGCGTGGGGATCGGGTAGGAGTGGCGGTGGAAGGCGAACGGGATTGTTGGCACCCTGCCCGAGGTAAATTGATGAGTCAATCATGACAACAAACAACAAATTTAGGAAGGCGATCTCAAAATTCACACTTTTTCACGATATCATCCACTTCTTCGGTGCGAAACAAACGATTAACCATTCTCAACAATATAGGATTGACTGACGCTCCGGTCAAGCCTTCCAGATAATCAAGGTCGCAGAGGAGAAAAGAAGCTTGAGCCTGCTGAGGAACCTGGCCGAAAATATTCTGCAACTCTTCCAGCAGCTTCAGGCAGACGGGGTCGCGGAGCTCCACTCCAGGCCCGATCTTGTCATTTTCCACCTTTTTTTCCATGACAGCCAAACAGTGGAGGTTGGTTGGCAGAAAGGGGATATCTTGAAATTAGATTGCGGGATGACGTATGTTAATGGGGCTTGATAAAGAATACTTGGCAGGATATGGTTGTTAAAATAGCTCGCTGATGTGTTTAAGTTAGTGGATGGGACGAGGTTGAACGTTGGCTGCAGGCACATGAAAACATCCAATGGAGGCTCCGGGTTTTATCTAGCGGGCGCCACTGTGGGTCACATGATCAGCCACATGGTATCCATTCATAGAGTGCATCAAGCCTATCATATTGAACTACCTAACTAGCTAAAATATATATGTGTGTGTGGGGCATGTGACCCGGGTAGCCCTAGTATCACCTAACACCCCCCCATGCTAGGGCGCCCCAGGAGCACGCACACAGGCCACGCCATAGGCATCAAAAATCAAAATAGCAGCTAAGTACAAAACTTTTAGTTAAATCCATTAAGCAGATCCCCCCGAACCAATCAAGCCAAGATTAGCCACAAAAGCATTGAATGCGGGCCTAGGCAGCGCCTTCGTAAAACCATCCGCCTTATTCTCCGTTGAGCTGACGTGCCGAATAAGGAGCTCCTTTTTAGCCACTAGATCGCGTAATATATGGTAGCGGACTTCAATATGCCTCGAGCGCTTAGTTAAAGACTCGCCGTTAGCTAGATCAATGGCACCTTTATTATCAATATGCAGATTATTGGAAAGAACATAGCCATCCGCATTCTCAAGCAGTCCCGCATCATGCAGCATATCTTTAAGCCAAATCAGCTCGCACGCAGCTTCGCTAGCAGCAATATACTCAGCTTCAGTTGTGGACTTCGCCGTAGAGATCTGCCGCTGCGAACGCCATGATACGGGAGCTCCATTGATCATTATAATATAGCCCGTAGTCGATTTATATTGGGGGTCTGCACCCGCCCAATCTGAATCCGCGTAGGCCATGGGAGCCAGCCCTTCGTCCCCTATATTCCTCTTATACAGAATGCCCGTAGTCCTAGTCTTCTTCATATAGCGGAGAACATGCTTCAAAGCAGCCCAGCACTCCTTATTTGGGCGAGAATTGAATCGCGATAAATAATTTACCGCGAACATTATATCCGGTCTGGTGCTTGTAACCAGATATTGAAGAGACCCAAGCCCTTGACGATATCGCGTAGCCGTAAAATCATCATCAAGGCCCTTATCCTCATCCGGCGAGAACTGGAGCTTTGTGCCAGCATTCATGGGGGTTGGTGCCGGATTGATTGCAGTCATGCCAAAATCATCAAGGATCTCATCAATATAGCGTGTTTGCGTGACCAGTAAATCACCATTACGGCCCGCAATTTCCATACCTAAGTATGGCTTATCATCGTCGATTCTTTTGGTGTCAAAACGCTTCGCAATCTCATCGAGAACCCAGTCAATATCATGCTCATTGGGCCCTGTAACGCGGCAGTCATCAACGTGCAGCGTCAAATACACCTTACGGATGGGGTGATATAGGAATCCGCCGTCATACGGTGATATGCGGAAACCAATCGAAGTGAGATGCTCAGTGGCAAGAAAATACCACGTCCTCGCAGCTTGCTTCAGCCCATACAGGCTCTGGCGAACCAGGCCAACTAGATTGCCCCTGCCATGTTTTATGCCCGTCGGGAGCTGCATATAGATCATTTCTTCCTGTGGCAGCACGCCATTAAGGAATGCAGACACGTAATCAATTGCCTTCGATTTCCATCCCCTAGCCGTAGAGATCGCGAATAGGCTTCTGGTTGTAGGACCAGAGACAACGGCAGCGTAAGACTTCGTATAATGGACTCCTCGCTGCTGAAGGAATCCGCGAACCACCCATCGTGCGCGAAAGCGGATGGTTTCTCCCTTATTATTTAATTTGCGGTCATATACCCATTTACCCGTAAGAACATCCATATCCGGGGACCGCTCAGTAATAACATATGTTTCTTTTGATTGAACATATCGACCTCCTTCCTCATTGCTTCGAGCCAATGATGCCAATCAGGGCTCCGTCGAGCCTCCCGCTAAGGTCGTGGGACGGTCCGTAAGGGTACTAAGCACGGGTTCATCACCATTATCATTAGCATGCTCGTCAGACTCATTAAGGAGATCAACATCACTGTTTATAAGATAGGTAGGCTCAATGGCCTCCTCCAGATCCCCATTGACAAGCATCTTCATGATGTGCGGCCGCTCCCTTGCCAGGCGCCGCAGGAGACAGTGCTGCCATCCATCCGCAGGATTCAAAAACATCGAGCTCATCCGGTATGTTATTTGGCTCATGAGGAGCCGGAAGAGCGGCATTAATGAATGACACGTCCTCCACGAGAGCTTCATCAAAAACCACATCTCGTGCTATCTCCAACCTGCGTGCATCAGGGTCCCATATGCGAAACTTGATGAAGGCCCTGATAACCCACAAAGATCCATTCTTTCCCATCCGTTCTATCCGCAAGCTTATTAGTAACTCGCAGATCCTTCTTGTAGACCTTGCAGCCCCATCTATGCAGCCAATTCGCCGTGGGCTGCACCCCCATCCATGCTTCAAAGGGGTCAGCGGAGACCCCTCCTTGCACCCGTAAAGCTTCCGTAGAGGGTGGGAGACATATTGATCAACATAACGGCAGCCTGCATGGCCTCACCCCATAGGTCCCTAGGCTGCCCGCTATCGAATAGCAAGCTCCTAGTTCTTTCGATTATTATGCGGTTCGCACGTTCCGCTGGACCATTTGATTGTGGGGTATATGGCGTAGTCGTCTCATAGGCAATGCCTCGCTGTTTACAAAAAGCTTTTAATTCATCGCTCTTGAATTCTCCACCACCATCCAGTGCAAGGAGCCCATCGCTGCGCAGTGGTCTCAATCATTGTTATAAAATCCCGTAGTTTCGCGGTTGCTTCCCTTGGTGGCCATTAAAATGGCCCACCGATATCTCGTGGCATCGTCCGTAATACTCATCCAATAATCAGCCCCCCATACGTGGGAACGCCATCCTCATTGAATAAGGTACGCCCACCGCCCGCAAGATCAATAAATAATCGTGCAGCAGGCTTCACTTTTCTAATCATGGGCTCAAAAGCAGGACGAGCCATCTTAGCCTGCACGCAGTTTTACAAAAAGGCAGAGCCTTGGAGCCTTTAATCCTCATCCCCATGCGCGGATCCGCGGCCATCTTCGCTATATCCATGTGGTTAAGATGACCCAGCTTCAAATGCCATTGCAGCATCGTGAGCTCTACTGGTTTTATATTCATTGATGGCAGAGCCAATAGCGAGTCATCCACAGCATTTACGGGCCGAAAATCACCATTAGGCATGGCGAATTGAATCAAATCTCGGATTTGCGGAGGCTTTTCAATGACATAGATATCTTTCTCATTCAAAACAGCAGTGAAGCTGACCATTCGATCGGAGAGGTCATAATAATCGAGTGAGCTTCTCCATATGCCAATTGCTTGAACGTATAGCCCTTGCGGACTAATTTGCCAAAGCTCACGATATTTGCTTCTAATTCGGGGGCAAATCGCACACCTTCCAGGCACACATCCGCCCCATCAACCGCCAGTTCAACCGTACCAACGGCCGCAGCTGGAACAATGGTCCCATCCGCCATTTTCAATTTAACATTGGAGCTCATTGAATGGCATTTAACAAGCTCCTTGCGTGGTGTTGCGTGAGCGCCAGACCCCGAGTCCAGAACCCACTCATCCGCAATATCATCATCACGGACGATTTCACGAGCATGGAACACCTTCTCAACCGTACTGTGTACAGGAGCAGAGCCGTCATCGGGGCTCTTGGAAGAATCCTCATTATTGGCCTTCTTCTTATCCTTCTTGGTGCCACCACGCCTTTTTCCATTAGAATAACCTGACGGACGCTTCTCTGGGTGCTTTTTCCAACAGCTCTCCTCATTATGGCCCACAATCCCGCAATGTGAGCATTTTGGCCTGCCTGATGCAGATGGAGCAGGGCTCTCACCCGCATCATCCATACTGCTCGCATTATTTACGGGCGCCTTTGTGTTTCTTGAAGAAGAGGAACTGCCGCCAGAGGGCAATCGAAGCAGAATATCACGGCATAGACCCACAAAATCATCCTCCAGGAGAGTATCTTCACCACTCTTTTCAATATCATCCATCCTATTTCGTATGAGATTGGCCCATCTACTGTGAATCCCCGCAAGCAATCGATCAAAGAAGACGGGAATCCGGCATATAAAAATCTAATCGCTTATATTCAGTTTCGTACGGCTAAGAGACGCTCAATAAACGCACGATCCGACCGCAAGACTCAGCCGTCATACCCAGGAACTCATTGAAAAGACGAAACCGGCGAACTACGCGGCGTTCAGCGAAGTTCTCCTCTACTATGGACCACAGCATATAGGCAGACAATTGATTCTCCTTCGGTATAGTAAAATGAGTTCTAGCCTGTGCGGAAATCGCTGACCACATATAATTACGCAGCCAGCTATTCCGCTCCCTCCAGAGCTTCGCAACGTCCTCACTGACCCCCTCAGGCGGGCCAGCTCCTTATTTAACAAAATATCATCTGTTTCTGAATCCTTCGCCGCGAGAAGAACCTCATCCCTCCACATGGGATAGTTCATGGAGCCCAGCAGCAGAACTGGCTTTTCAAGAAGCTTAACTGTAAGTCGAAACTCCTTAATGGCCTTCAAATAAGCCGTCATATTGGCGCCTGCGAGCTCCCCCGCACCAGCACCAGCCTTAATCCGCGCTGTTTCATTTCCAACCTCGCAATCTCCAACCTCGCCCGGGTCTCAGCGCTCAAGGAGTCATCATGCTCAACCTGAGCCTCCTGGGT
>MOWL01000080.1:0-24813 GCA_002110485.1 Emergomyces orientalis
AAGATACCTACCAACTCGAGCTCCACCTTAACCCAGCCCTGAACGATGTCCCAGTGTTCCGGAAGTCTGAGCGGACACTGAAAGCGATCAAGATATCCGCCACTGACGCGCTGACGTACGGCACCATCAAACCCTGGATCAGGCGGATCGGGGAGATATCTGCGTTCCGCGACATCGGTCCGACCGTACAGTCTGCGGTATGGTGCCGGCAAGGCGTTAGATAACAGCGGTAAGTCCCGATCGGGGAGAAGACTTTGGCTTCCGATCTCTGGTCACTCATCATCTTCTATTGTACAGGGCACGTCAGCGAAGCTGTTCGCAGTCTGATCTTCCAGCACTCAGACCCCCGTACGTTCCTCAAATACTATCTCCACAGGACGGTGGACAAGGACGTTCGCGCCATCGTCCAGGGTCTGGACCCGCAGGAACATATCATGCGCGCCGCGTGCCGGATGCTCCGCTCTGTCAATCCGCACCGGCCGCAGGAACTGACCACGGCCCAGTCGAGGTCGGTCAACCAGCAGCCCCACATCCAGGAGCTCATCCGGAAACGCGATCTGCTCAGCAGACGCCTTGGGCGACCCCTCAAGAAGCACAAGGGGACAGTCAAGTACGAGCTCCACAAGAAGATCACCTGTGAGCTGGCAGGCGCACGCCAGCGGGCGAGAGACAAACTCCTACGTGATGTACAGGAAAAATTTGACTTCGAGGAGCCCCTGCGCGAGATCAAGCGACAGCTGTCCGGGATTGAGGTCTCAAAGACATTCGGTGAGTCTCGTAGCACCAATGAAAATATCCCGCCCCTGCAGCAGCGAATGATATCGGCGCTTCTCACCCTGCCCTGCGAGACGCTGCGAGACGAGATGCTTCGGCGCACTGAGGGGATCGACGCGGTTGCGGCATACTGCCTCTTCGAGGAGGGGGATACTTGCCGACTCCCGCGTGACAAGAGACCTACCGCCCTGGCGCTTCAGAGGGTCAGGGTGGAGGTGCACATTCCTCCGCCTCCCAGCCAGAGGGAGATCGCAGTGGGGGCCGTGATGAAGGACCATCGGCCACTCTACTGCTTCATCTGTCTGGATAAATTCTCTACCCATGGTGGGGTGACCAAGCACCTCGGACGAAAACACCTCCAGCGCATCAAGCCTGGAGACACAATCAGATGCCCGCGCTGCGATGTGGTCCTCGAGAGCAAGATGGAGCTTCAGAGCCACGCCTACCATGTTCACAGCACAGTTAGCCCAGACGACCCGTAGCCACTTAGGCTCTCTCTCTTGCATCTACAAATACTCCCCACGACCCCGTGGTTGTGTTCCATCACCCCATTATCCCTCTGTATGTTTGCAATCTCTGCTTCCACTGTGTCAAGAGCATATACCCATAGAAATACCAATTAAATGAACCATGCCGTACTGCTCAAAATTATATGCGCCCGACGAATATATATATAGTTATCCCTAGAAAATGCACGCCCACACAAGCTTCTATACATAACCGCTCACGATGTCGGTTTCCTTCCATACACAACCGAAATAGGCACATATAGATGAAGAGAACGATCAGCCAGGGCTTCCCGTAACTTGGCTATAGTACATGCACCCCCACCAAGTTCCAACCCATTACCCTCGTCAACAGCGCCAAAGCCCATCCATGAGCACCTTATCCTTCACCCACGGGCACAAGGCATTGCTCGAGGATGGCTGGGCCGTGCATAGGGGACCCGGGGGGGGGCCTGAAACGCCCTAAACCAACCATGACTGTGGCAAGGTCCGATTCTATCAACCTCCCATCTCCACACCACCCAATCGTCCAGCACAGAGACCCAGCCCCACCGACGCTTCCTTTTCCCTATCCTGTCCGCCACAGCACCCCTTCGACAGGATTTTGGAGGAGATCTCGTCGAATGACGGGGGCCAAACTCTCGGCGGGAGCCGGAGAAATACCAATGAGCATGCCACCGCCCCCTCTGGATCGGATCCGAGTGGTTTTCCAGTGACTGCCTTGATATGCCTGTCAAGGCAGATACGGCTGTGGAAAGTGTCCCTCAAGTGGCTGGGTCAAATTCCCGGATACAATTCTGGAGTACCTTGTTGCATGGAGGTATACAAGCAACCGCGGAGCGATTTGATACCAGGCTGCGAGGAGTTGGTCATAGAATTCCCTGCAGAGTGGAAGGACAAACAGCCTTCACTGACTACGAAGATTGTTCTCCCCATCTCACTCCGGGCCCATCCGGTTCTAGGGCTTCTTCCTAGGGTCTCGGGGTGTTGACTATCAGTGAAAACTCTGCGACGCTATTCCCCTCCACATGTTCGGGGAGGCTTATTGGCTCCCAACAGATGAGACAGCACAGCCTGAGCTCGCGTGACTGCTTCCCCGGCCCTGGGTATATATATGGGTTTCCTCCCGCCTTGGATCCATCTTTCTTTCAATTCCTTTTCCACTTCCCATCCTACAACGCGCCGAGACTGAAACCCGCCGAGAGGCCTTTGTGTACCCAAAGGCGACCGAGCGCACATAAAAGAACCTGTTTTCCCCCACTGGTGCTCTTCATCATTCTTCTTTCTACAGCCTCACATCTGGAGTCACCTCCTTGCATCACGAGCCGTTCTTAGTGAGCGGCATTTCCCAGGCAAACCCATTTTTCAATCATGGCGTCAGCTGATAGTCCTCGCGATGGGCTTCATAACACTATCATCATCAGTTCAGATGCGGAGATGGATGAACACCAGTCCCCAGCGCGAAAGTTGCGAAGAAAGAGACCCCGCACAGACTACAGCTATTCAGTGTATGAGGCTCTATTTGATGACTCAGCGCCCTCCGAACTGTGGCAGCCACCGAAAAAACGTAAAATACCCAACTTGGACACGGTTTTGGTAAGACTCTTCCTCATGTGGCTCATGGTGGGGCTCTTTCTTTGCTGATATTGAGATAGGAAACCGCGAACCAAGGAATTCATGACATTTTTGAGGCGGAGCATGCGAAGAGAAAAGCGCTGGAGGAAGAAGTGCAGCATCTTCGTGCAGAAATGACCAGAAAGGATGGGCTGGTCGGCGAGCTTGAGACTGAAATCCGTGAGCTGAAGCATCAATGTCAATGTCGGATCTGTTATACCATTCCATCAGGGTGGAGGACCCTTCTGTGTGGGCATCGGTATTGCCCAAAATGCCTTCCCCCCATTGGCGCAACCTGCGGAACATGTCGTCAGGTTATCACTGGTGTTATCAAGAGCTACTAGGTAGAAATCTTTATGGCGAAAAATCATGGGTGGAGAGAGGCGGAAGAATTGGAGGCATGTTGATTGCTTAATCAAAGCCAAGCCAAGCCTCGCTGGGGTCTTTGGCGTTCCGTCTGGCCTGCCCCTTTTTTGGCTTGGCCTTCTATGTTCGTTGTTTATTTAGGAGTCCTCATGGAATCTTTGTTTGAGGAGATTTTAATGTGTAGAGAGGATCTACTCTAATTGACCATGTGATATACCCTGCCGTGATTGGGAGACCGGCTTTTTCGACTCTCAACTTCTGGAAGGCGTCCGCGACATTCGTCGCTCGCTCGGGCCTGTTGCAGGGTACGACTACTGAATCAATTGCTGGCAATCTCCACTCTGGCTAATAGCTTGACATGTTTTAAAGCCCTTTCAATGCCTTTTGATATAAACTATTTGGACCGTTTTGATGAATCCTTGATGTTCCTAAGCGGAAGCACGAGTTCTCTTAGAACGGTATTGATACGGTTTTGCAACCTTGACGGTCCGGACCAGACGGACGCCAAGGCGTGACTTTGACAGAGATGATTGGTGGATTTTTTCATTCTGACTACTGTGTAGAAGGAACCGGAAGGAACCAGAAGAACTCATGCAACCAGGCTCCGGCCTTCATCCCAGCAATTCAGCTGCATTTTGTCTTTTCTCCATTTTTATTATCATATCTTCATTTTACATAGGATTGATTACCTAAGCCAGTAGCTTCCCCAAGCCAGCAGTTTCCCCAAGCCAGCAGTTTCCCCAAGCCAGCAGTCTCCCTAAGCCAGCAGTCTCCCTAAGCCAGCAGTCTCCCTAAGCCATAAGCTTCCCCAAGCCAGTAGCTTCCCTAAGCCAGCAGTCTCCCTAAGCCAGTAGCTTCCCCAAGCCAGCAGTTTCCCCAAGCCAGCAGTTTCCCCAAGCCAGCAGTCTCCCTAAGCCAGTAGCTTCCCCAAGCCAGCAGTTTCCCCAAGCCAGCAGTCTCCCTAAGCCAGCAGTCTCCCTAAGCCAGCAGTCTCCCTAAGCCAGTAGCTTCCCCAAGCCAGTAGCTTCCCTAAGCCAGCAGTCTCCCTAAGCCAGTAGCTTCCCCAAGCCAGCAGTTTCCCCAAGCCAGCAGTTTCCCCAAGCCAGCAGTTTCCCCAAGCCAGTAGCTTCCCCAAGCCAGTAGCTTCCCTAAGCCAGCAGTCTCCCTAAGCCAGCAGTCTCTCTAAGCTCCCGGGTAATGGGAGATCTACAGATCTACCCCCGAGAGTAGTTTTGAGGAAGATGGTTATTATGAAGTTTGATTGATCCGTCTACTAACTGTAATACTTTAGTTTGTTAAGGGTTATTAAAGTAGGTTTAATAGCAGACAAAAGGATTTCTTGCTAAATTATGGTTTCCCGGCATAAAGGCAGTTTCTCTTGCTTCTGTCGAGTGTTACAAGCGATCGGGCATTCTAGTAAGTGTTATTATAACCGCGGAAAGGCACGGCCCGTACAAAGACAGAAGAACCATTACCATCTGCTGAAAGCCAAATAGAGATATTGCAAAAAGATCTAAAAGTCTTAGGCCCATTTGGAATCATTACATGCTATAAAGCCGCCTGCAACCTTGTTTGTAGAAACCTACACATAATCACTGATGAACTCCTTGATAAGTTTCTGGGAAACAGAGGCGGGATCAATTTGCTGCCAGTTCTCTTCAGCTTGCTGAGGGGTTAGCTTTGTCGCAGCCGCTAGCCTAGTCACATGGGTCATTTTACTCTTAAATGCGGTCATCCTGGTCATTCAAAAGGTATGAGAATTTTACACTCTAGGAAATTCTCTGAGTTTACTGTGGATTCATAATGCTTGTTCTTTTCTTGCTATCTCTGTCATAAAAGCATCTGAAAGGTTCTCTAACAATATGCGGCTACGGAAAGATGAAATACATCATGAAGATTATGCTGACAAAACTGTATGACTCTTAAATCCAGCTTACACACTTATTGCTGATGAATTCATCTTCTGAGGAGGTCCTTCAACCCGTGTAAGATTCATAAAATGTAGAGTCTATGTGATGTGGCGCAGTCGCAGTAAGCGCCGCATCATCATCGACTACGAATTAGTCGTACCTACATCCCAAAGGTCAGTGACGCCGCGGGCGTACAGTGGTGCAAAGAACGTTGAACGTTACTCAAATTTTCGGCCGGAAAAACCTTCGGCGTGGGTCAAGCTTTGAGACATGCCATGGTTCAAAAGTTGAACGTGGTTCCAAATTCAACACAAGTATTTTTTGACCCACGTTCAACTTTTATGTTTCATGAATTTGGCTTAGCGCCTGCATATGCTCGGAATGGTTGGGGCGGCGTGCAGGAGAGGCCACATGCATTGTTGATCGTCTGGTTTAACCAAACACCATGTGATATACCCTGCCGTGATTGGGAGACCGGCTCTTCCAACCGTGTCGACCCAGTGGTGCGTTCAGCAGCTTTTCGACTCTCAACTTCTGGAAGGGGTCCGCGACATTCGTCGCTCGCTCGGGGCTGTGAGCCTCATCACCCTTACTGGGCATGAAGGCCGCAAAGTCGAGCTGTGTGATGGGCCGTGTGGTTCGAAATACAGAAATGTACTGTGGTTGACTGGTTGGTCCCCCAACCTCCATCGGGATATGCAGGGTACGACTACTGAATCAATTGCTGGCAATCTCCACTCTGGCTAATAGCTTGACAAGCTTTAAAGCCCCTTCAAAGCCTTTTGCTATAGACTATTTGGACCGTTTTGACGAATCCTTGATGTTCCTAAGTGGAAGCACGAGTCTCTTAGAACGGTATTGATACGGTTTTGCAACCTTGACGGTCCTTGGATGGCGGTTGATTGGTGGATTCATTTACTCTGACCAGATGGAACCGGAAGGAACTAGAAGGATTCAAGGCTCCAACCTCCATCCCAGCAATTCAGCTGCATCTTTGTCTTTTTTCCATTTTTATTATCATATCTTCATCTGGCTTAGAAACCTGCTTCTATAACAGAATTATTAGAATCTCCTTGTGAGAAAGTATCCATCTTTTTACATTGAATTGATTGCCTGGCGACATTGGATTGCTGGGGACTATACTTGAAAAAAGTGGGTTGTCAGTGGACTCAAGCCTGTAAGCTTAATGAGAAGAGTTTCTCAAGAGTGATATAGTCTTGTTGTAGTGTAAGAGCTATACTATTTAACTCATGACACAATTTTTCATATGAAATCAGACACAGAATAGGATACAATCTATGTTGATAAGCATATGAATTGAGACTTGAAGATCATGTCCTGATTCAACTCTATCATGAAGAATGATCCAGAAGAACTCTTCTAGATCTGTCATAGTCTTGTGTAAATTGTCTCAAGACAAAACCAGTCACAAGACCTGTGATCTGTTCGTGCTGTCATCTGACCTCTCGAATGAGCCAGAAGTTTCCCCAAGCCTGACATAGCCCATCTTCCCATCATTCGAAAATGGCCCTGTGACAAAGTTTAACTTGTACATTCTGCCGCACATTTAGGCCAGAAAGAGCCACGTATAGGTATGATGCTTACCTTTCTATGCATAGTGGCATCCAGTACAGAGTCAAGGTTAAAAGTAGGGGACCTCGTAGATTCTCTCAGCGGGCTCCTCTCTCCTGCTTCGGGAAAGCTCGAGGTAGCATCCATTACAAGAGAATAACTTTGTGAAACATGAAGACTTGAGAACTTCCACTCAAATCGAGTAACTTCATGTGTCTAGAAATATCTCAAGGCGAGCTCACTGAGTCGCATAGCAACTTGGGAGAATCATCATACCCATAGAAACCTCCTATAAGCGTGTACTTGTTAACTTCACAACTCTGACGAGTTAACCGAGTTGGAAGAATCATCATATCTATGGCGATGTCGCTTTGTAGACATTTGCTTCAATTGATCAATGTCCCGCACGGAGTCCAGGAGCCTTTTGTCCGAGATGAGTCTACTCTTAGTGGCAAACTTCCAAGTCTTTCCAAATGCACAGCATAATTCTCCAGACAATTGTCTGATTATCTTGAATGTGTTTTCGTCTCTACAATTCTATAAATTTTTGAATGATGACCTTGCATTTCACCCTCTATTCTTACTTGAGGATGTGTCAACCAGCGCTAGGATGGTCACGATCATTTTCAAGGCTCGTAAGGGAATTGGGTCAACACTTATAAGATAACTATTAACCCGTCCGAGCCTTCTGACCTGCCCATGGTGGAGCGAATGGCTAAGAAGGATGCTCGGAACCGACAGGCAACCTTCTATGACAAGGACCTGAAACCGATCGCTCCTTTACAGTGCTTTGACGCGGCGATCGAAGACGGGACCAACACCATCTTCATGGTGTTTGGCGGGGAGTTGAACCTCGACGAAGAGATGGTAGCATCTGTGTCAAACAGCAAACAAAAACAAGAGAAAAAGACCAAGCGTCGTGCGAGACCAAAATGGCGGAGAAACCTGGGGGTCTTTTGACCGTGGGTCATTGGTCGCCACAGGACCACAGAAATCGGTTCAATGGCGACAAAAAATATGTATTTTAAGGACAGTACTTTACTATAACAAGGCATCTAGTCACTACTTTTGTTGCAAGACAGTTTTTGTCCTGGGGCACTTCTGTTGCAAGCCACGTTTTGATTGATTGATTTATTCATAGATTGTCCCAGCCGCCCTCAGGCAGCTATGCAGCGTACAACTATATATACAGGAGTTTCTGCTCTTTTCCTTGGAAATTCAATTATTCTTGCTAGAAATGCCTAGTTGTTAGGCCGGCTATTCCTGCAAGAACTGCTTCTTTTCCACTGGAGCTTCCTCTATCTATAGTCTTCCTATAAGTTCTGTATCTCTGCCTTGTTAGGTCTTTCCTGACCCTCCTCAACTTCTGTCCACTGGCTCTACACTCGCATGCTAGTTATATTGAAGTACTGTGGATGGGACTGTCTGGAATTGACCCAGGAGGCCCGTCCTGATCATCATTTTTGCTGCTTGTACCGCCATTGACGAGCTACAGAGGATGCGTTTGATGTCCACACATGGAAACTTGCCTGCCCACATTCGGTGTCGTTCGTCCATCCAGTTTCGGCATTCCAGGAGGATGTGGCGTACCGTTTGTGGTCCCCAACCACATTGACATTTGTTAGTGTCGGCTTTGTTGATGGCGTGGAGGTATGCTCGCAGTCCAATCTTTCCTGTACGCATCTGTGTGATTGCTGAGCTGATCGCTCTATGCGTCCCAGTGTGTGTGTCGAGTGTCGCTTTCCCTGGCCGAACCCCGAGTTTGAAGAGGTCTCTACCGTGCTTAGCTTTTTCCCAGGACGTCTCCCACTCGCCCTTCATCGCCTGACGAATGGTGGACCTTGTTGTTGCCATAAGAATTCGGAGTGATCCTGGTTCTGGCCGCTGTTCCCCAGTAGTTCGTACGTTGGGGTCATTTCTGGCTGCTTCCTTCGCTGCTACATCGGCAGCTTCGTTACCTAGCACTCCGACATGTGCTGGGATCCATCGGAACTGGACTTCCCACCCCAAGTGTCGGAGTTTATCGAATGCCTGTATGGCCTCGGCGAGGATATATTGACCCGATGGGTGCTTGGGGTTCTGCATCGCTTGGACGGCAGCCTGATTGTCGGTGAAGATGGCGGCGCGCTTCCCGGGGCCAGCGCCAGCTGCATCGATGTCGAGAACCATCTGCAACGCTAGCACTAGGCCCCTGAGTTCCGCCGCGTATACTGTGGAGGTGCTGGATGCGCCCATGTATTGGGTCCGCCTTGTGCAGACGCCGTTAACCTGTAGCACCGGCGCCACAGCGCGGCGAAGCAGGGCTCACAGAAAAGATGCGCACGACCCTTGACAGGATTCAACGAGAAGGGGCGAGGATCGTAGGAGGCGCATACCGAGCAGCGTCGGGCGCGGCCTTGGATGTCGAGCTCTTCATGACGCCTCTGCGTCTGCAGCTGGAGGACCGAGCACACGACGCAGCACTGAATATCCTCACCGGCAGCCAGTTCCAGAACGAAGGCGACAACAGCACCTCAGCATGGACCCCACCGATACGCGGAGACTCCCCCACTTGCAAGATAACCGGGGAAATATGATGGGTGATATGCTTTATAAAGACAATACGCATCATCTTCGGCCCTGAAAAAGAAATGTGCACAGAAATCTCTGCTAAATACTGAAACAGTTAGCAATTTAATATTAGGGACATCACAACCAGGGTCAGCTGCCCGCCATTTGCGCGAACCAGTTGCAAACCTAGTACCCTGACTTTTCACCTCCTAACGCCACTCAGACAGAAATATTGGTCCTATCAGACGGAGGGTATGGATTGGCATGGGACAATATAGCCAAACCCGGATTGTATAATCCCAGGTTCGCAGCAACTGAATTTGTGGCTACTCAATACACATTCAGGCGGGCAGAGCAGCGATGCACCTCTCAGCCTACTGCAGCTGGATCACACTTGTAGTTTCTCAACCATTGATCCGGTTGGGTAATATAGTTAGCAATCAGGCAATTTGAGCATGGGTTGGATACTGTTTTTGCGGTGTAAGTCTCCAGAATGCCGCTCCATTACGCCTTGCAGATAAATCACCCATCCTTAATCCCGCATCCCATACGCTACTATCCATTCCACAACAGGAGTCTGGTAAACCCGGAAATCTTATAGAAGCTGCCTATCTTGTGGTAGTTGTTGTGGCCCATCTGCCATGTGGGCATTAGTCCATCAATAACTCCCATGATTTATCGATTTTTATTCTTGAACACGCTCCCACTTTGTGTCCATCACTCCACTTTCCCTTTTCTCTTCACAGAGAGTATGCGTCTCTGAGCTGCTTCATTCAGCATACCTGCCATATCTATCTGTAAGGAAGAAGCCCCCACAATTTTCCACATAGATTTAAATCTCAAGCTTACAGGTCAGGTGAGATAGAGACCAGCATTCACTCAAAATGGGCGACAAACTGCCGGTCGAGTTGGTGGGACAGATTGCTCAGAACATGAACAAGAAGGATCTGAAAAATCTTATGAAAGTCTCCTGGAAGTTCCGCTCTGCTGTCGAACCAATGATATACGAGGGGATCAGTTTGACCTGCCCTGCAGTATTGGCCTTGCTGAGGGCCATCCATGAACGGCCTCGTATGGTTTCGCGCACCGAAACGCTTAAGATATCCGAGACGGAGGACCAGACAATTGATGCAACGGAGCTTGTTCAAATGGCTGGATTAAACGCACAGTCAACTGGGAATCAAATCATCTCGCACCTGCTATCCAAATTGCCTAATCTCCACTCCTTTTGCTTCCGCTCTTTCAAAAGTGATTTTGGTCATATTATAAACCGTGTGGACAGAAAACCTCTTGATTTTTCCAGTCTAAGAAAGATTGTAACACTTCAGTTGCCGGCGCATTGTCTGCTCACATTTCCAACACCAGTTTTGCCTGTGACACTGGAATGCCTCAAAGTGAGAGACGCTGAGTCAGTCAACGGAGAAAATCTTATAAAAATGCTGGTCAATTATATCAAGCAGAAGCCTGTTGAGGGTACAGACACATGGGCGCTAAAATTCATTACTATTGTCTCGAATATTGGTTCCTGCACGTATTCCAGAGCAGAGCAGAGGGATATTTCTGAAGATAACACAGCCGAGCTGAGGGCTATCTGCAATGATAAAGGGGTGAAATTGCACTGGCGTAGGATTGTTGTTATGACGTGTGGTCGTGAACCTTGGGCATATTAGATGCGGTTGGTCGCGTTCTAACTGTATTTTAACAATTTGCTGAGACAACCACATTCTGGAACACATTTTGTGCCAACTGCACTGATTTAAGTATGGTAAATTACCTCCGAGACAAACAAGACAGACACATCCAAAAAGTGGTGAAGTACGGAGAATGAAGTAGTTATTATTACACCATGACCTTGGCCACTTTGCACCACTAGGCTAACTTAGTAGGGAAAAGTACCTTTAAGACAAACAAGACAAACACGAAAAGGTACCCCTTCTCATACTAAATTAGCCTAGTGGTACAAAGTGGCCAAAGGTCGTGGTGTGGCCAAGTTCATGATGAAATACATTATCGTCGCCAAAAGTATAACATATAGAAAAAAACCCTCCAAAGGAAAAGGTCTATGACAGAAAAGGTCTTAACATAAAAACTCTCGGAACATATGCTCACTATTACAGTACTCCAATCAGATGACGATATGATAATAAAAATGGAAAAAAGACAAGATGCAGCTGAATTGCTGGGATGGAGGTCGGAGCCTGAGTTGCATTCACCAATCATCTCTGCCAAAGGCCTCCTTGGATATTTCCAACGAGCATCAGTGACCGCAAGATGCCCGCTTTTGGCCCCGTGATTGAAAGTGTAGCCTGGTCACCCTACATACCTCAAAAGCATAAGGGCCATTGTACTCTTAAATGCGGTCATCCTGGTCATTCAAAGGGTATGAGAATTTTGCACTCTAGGAAATTCTCTGGATCCATATTGCGACCGATTCAGAAAGTAGTAATTACCCTGTGCCATTAACCTCTATTTACCACGTTATGCTGCTAAAAGAAAAGGGAGCCGAGTCTCTGAATTAGGCTTTGTAATGCTGCTTTTTTCTTGTCATCTCTAGCATAGAAGCATCTGGAAGATTCTCTAACAATATGCAGCTATGGAAAGATGAAATACATCATGAAGACTATGCTGACAGGAAAAAGGAGCGACTGCTAAAAGGGGTGACTAGTAAAGAATGTAAGTATGTAAAAGATCAAAAATGTAGAAATTCAGAAGTTCAAAAGACAACAGTTCAAAGTTCCAGAAATGAAACCGCCTGGGTGCCCAGAATAGCCGCTGTGAACCCACCAATTGCAGCACTACAGGCAACTAACATGACCACCAGCTTTAGCAGCCATCACATACAGCCATCCTTTTTGCACACAGTTTCCTTATTCCACGCCTATGATGCTCTGGGATTATACGGGGGAAGAAATATTTGATATGGTGGCAGATGGCTTGATGGGGGAAAGTGGGTATTGTGCGCACCGTGGGCCACGGTTTCAAGGAGCGTGGCCGTGGCTATATTCTGCTCCTAGGCCTGAGAGATCAGTTTACCTAAGTAATTCACGTTGTCGTCGACTAGCCCCCTGAGATACTAACTTGGAGGCAGAATCAGGCGAAAAATCTTGTACTTGGTGCTAAGAGATACCAGGGTTGAATTTCACATCACTTTAAGTCGATTGCGTTACAGCATTCATGATGCAGGGGATATATATAGACACTGTTGCCTACTCGGGTTCTAATCTTTGGAACAGATATACATTCCCCTGTCATATTCGACTGGCATATCACCCAAGCTGTGCAGAATGCAGCCACTTGAAGACACTGCAGCCAAAGCGGCATCAAAAGTGAGATCAAAGGTGAAACGAAGTTCGCATCCCACCTATCCTTTCTTTCCTCCCGACTGCGAGAAAGATATTGAGCCAGTAATTACACAGTGGCTAAAGGATGCGCTCCGTCATTCCTGAACTACGTCCATTTTTCACTTTCACAGCATTGCTTGTATCAATTAAAGTCCCAAGATAGATGACAAATCCAGCAAAAGTCCCCAGCCTAGTCGTACCTGAAAACTACAGCACTGTTACGAACACTTTGCATTATACCGTTCATAAAATAATTCTAACATTAAGCGGCGTCAAATCTAGAGCCTCGGAAAAACTATTAATCCGAGAGTGCCGCCCCAGCAAACCGTACTATCATAAAAACCCAATACTGACTTTATGTGTGGACGGTTAAACCTCAAGGTGGGTTGAAAGGGTGTCATGATTAGTTTTTTTTTTTCTTTTTTTTCATGAATAATGTTATGTGATATGGTGTAATTGATGTACATGGCTGGATAACCTAAGAACGGCACCTGGCATGACCAGGCCTGTTTTCATCCTAAATGGGAATAGCCGGCCTTCCTCAAAATACGAATCAATCCCCTATTCTCCACCCGGTTCCTTGCTCGGCGGCTCTATCCGTTCCCACATTCTTCTGCATCAAAGCCAAGCCGGATCAACCCTTTGACCATAATCCTCCCTTTGATCATATATACCAGCATCTGTTCCCAGCGAGCTATCTTCTCTCGCAGATATCATACATCATAACTTCCTAACAATTCTGCATTTTTTTCTCATTTTTGTTCCTGTGTTTGCTTCCCATTCATCACATAAAATTAGCATACCAACCTAACTTTTCTCCCCTTACAACTCCTAGTTAACCTCGCACCAACTCAACGGTCTTTTATACCGTCAAAATGATGGGACTTTCACAAGAAGATCGCAACATTATCGAGAACCATCCTCTAACCAACTTAGTCGATCGTTTACGAGGCGCGCTTCAGGAAGCCGAAAGAATATATGAGTCGCGTCTAATTTATGATGGCGCTGATGAGAGCCTTGACCAACTCTATCGAAATGCGATTTCAAAACTCCTCTCTGCTTTACTGGGAGAGGATGCAGCTTACAGCCTTCGCTCGCGAATGGGTAACGGGGATATGGTGTCTGATCTAGCACACTTAGTCGAGCGTCTCCGAAAGGTACAAGGAAACTTCAAGTACGACGACTACCGGCCGCTAGTGCACCTGGTTATTCAAAGGCCTCCCACTGAATCCGAGAACGTCGAAACCTGGAACTTCGATGTCTGGAAAGCTGTATTTACCCTCATTGACACCATCCCTCGATCAACTCCTCCGGCGAGCGTCCCCCCCTCCTTCGACGGCACCCCAGTCAAATCCACCTCGTCATCGCAGAAAGGTTCCGAGCAGACGCGTGAGTTGGTGAATCCGAGAATCTTTGAGGAGATACGTGGCTGCACATTTCGAGACGTCGAGGGCTTCTTTGACAAATATTTTGAGGGGAAAGACTGGAGCGGCAAAGCAGATGCCGTCTGTCAACGCGTGCTGGCCCCAGACAGCGACGGTAATTGGGCCCAGTTTCCTGATCCTCCTACACAGGACGATGTCCTTGCCTGGTGGTTTCGTCTTCAAGAAGACCTTCTCTCGCAATCACGCGGCACCTACCACACCACGGCGAGCAAAGCGGATCTTACCGGTTCGAAAGCGGAACGGCAAGTCGACCTTCTTTTGAGAGCTAGGGGTGGGAGCCCCTCGCGAAACAAACACGACTGGAGAGACATCCTGGTGGTTGGTGAGCTCAAAAAACCAAAGGAGAAGATCGGGACCAAAACCACACTGCTGCAGATGGGCCGCTGCGTGCGCGAGGTCTTTGCTGCGCAGCCCACCCGGCGGTTCGTCCACGCATTCGCCGTCTGCGGGACCAAGATGGAAGCGTGGGTGTTCGACCGCTCGGGCCCCTACAGCTCGGGCATCATCGACGTCTACGCGGACTCGAGACGGTTCTTTCAGGTGCTTGTGGGCTACACCATGATGAGCGACGAGGAGCTGGGACTGGACACCTTTATTGCTAGGGATGAAGGCGGCAGCAAATCAATAACCGTCAAAGGGCCTGGGAACTCAGAGGAAAAGGTGCTACGGCTGGGTGAAATGCTTTCCTTTCAACGTGCCATCGTGTGTCGCGGGACAACATGTTTTGTCGCACACAATGGACAAGTGGAGGGCGTAGCCAAATTCTCGTGGGTGTCGGACAAGCGGCGGCCGGAGGCGGAACTCCTCGAGCTAGCGGGTCAACAAAATGTCCAAGGGGTCGCCAGGATCATTGGCCATAGTGCCATCACTAGTATCGCCGATGTGCGCTGCGGCCTGACATTCGACGACAAGCGACATGACTTCAAAAGCGCACCCCCCAGTACAGCCTCCTCGTTTCATCAATCTCAGCCGCTCACCGAGCCCTGTCGCTTAGATATCCGTCGAAAATCGTCTTCCAGGAAGCGCAGATCC
Organism: Emergomyces orientalis; assembly: GCA_002110485.1. Classification (NCBI taxonomy): domain Eukaryota; kingdom Fungi; phylum Ascomycota; class Eurotiomycetes; order Onygenales; family Ajellomycetaceae; genus Emergomyces; species Emergomyces orientalis. The sequence goes on from MOWL01000080.1 coordinate 15,111, forward strand.
CCGGACAAGGGGATGCAGGCATCCAAACGATCGCGTTCCATCAATCAACTGTCGAGGGACACCCAGCAGGAGAATGAACTAGCTTTCTCCGTTCAGTCGGCGCACAAGCCAAGCCTCTTCGACAGTAATGGTGAGGAACCCTATGACAACCGTGTCCTCCGCTGTCTTGTGATATCACCCGCTGGCCGGCCGATCTACAGGTACAAGTCACCCTTGGAGCTGCTCAAGGCGCTTCGCGATGCAATAAAGGCGCACCGGTCTCTTTACCTGGATGGGAACATCCTTCATCGGGATATTTCGGAGAACAATATAATAATAACTGATCCAGATAAGGCGGATGGTCACTCGGGTATGCTAATCGATCTAGATCTTGCCAAAGAAGTCGGTAGCGGGCGAAGCGGTGCACGGCACCAGACTGGCACGATGGAGTTCATGGCGATCGAGGTGCTACTTAATATCGACCATACCTATCGGCATGATCTCGAGTCGTTCTTCTACGTGCTTATCTGGCAATGTGCCCATCACGGTTGGGAGTTTAAACCGCCACAAACATCTCATCAACTACAAGAAAGGTCCGAATCTAGTATGCTCAAGAAATGGTACACCGGCAACTACGAGGAAATTGCAACTTATAAACGAGGCAACATGGAAGCTGGCGGCTTTGAGCGCATCCTGATGAAAGAATTTCCTCCATGGTTTGACTGGGTCAAACCACTCTGCAGAACCATACGGCGCATACTATTTCCTCATGGGGAGGAAGGACTTATCGTTGGAACACCGCAAGACCCAAAAAGGCTATATAATCCTATTATTAAGGCGTATGATGATGCGATAGCTCTGATTGAAACTGAATAGATGTGTTATAGTGAAGTATCGCTTATATTGGCCATCTCAATGCATACTGTTTAATTCAAGCTCGCCTGAGGGAATGGCTTCTCTGACCACACTAACTTGATGTTGTCGACGGTGTAGGAGATGGCCAAGTGTTAATCATGACAACCCGTCATATTGAACTAGTCGACGGCGCACTTTTGCGAGCCGGTCGCGTGGATGTGAAAACCGAGTTCCGCTCGTCCTCTCACTGCGCTTCTATTTTTCTCACTAAAAAGACATTTCAAGAACTTATAGTCTAAAGAGCTTGATCAAAATTTTTTTAAATTTAATTCTAAATAGAAATAGGGCAGCGACGCTGATGCTACTATATAGACTGTGTATAATGTTGAATTTTACAAACTGAAAACTATATCTCGCTTTGCTACGGCGCATGCATGCACGATAAGCCCTATTGCCTCGAAAAGATTCCATGTACAATCACGTGGAACGGGCCTCCAAGTGCTGACGCGCGGTTTTCTGAGGGAACATTACATAGATTTTCTATTTGCGATTGCGTAAATGGAATTCTTTCAAGTGTGGTAGGCATCCTCCAAAAGCTGGCACAGCTACCTAGTCTTAGTATAGGAAGATACCTTGTTATGTTTGTTTTGTTCGTCGAGTGGTGCAATAAGACAAACAAGGGGGGTGTAATTGTTTGTTTACTCCTGTATCAGAGGCGTAGACGAGCGACTGGATGAGGGCGCAGGCCCCTTCGCACATTCACTGGTTGATTTTCCATTACGCTACCTCAAAACCTTCTGTGGAAAGTCATGACCGTCCTCAGTCTTCCCCGAGTCAGTCAAAGGCATGCTATATTAAAGACAAAACAAGAGCGTGGCCCAGCCACGCCATTTCAGAGAATAGGGAAAATTTTACCTCGAGAATGGAGCAAGCCGTGGCCCGGCCATGTCATTTCAGAGAATAGGGGATATTTTACCCCAAGAATGGAGCAAGTCATGCCCAGCCATGTCATTCCAGATAATAGGGGATATTTTACCCCAAGAATGGAACAAGCCATGACCAAGTCATGACATTTCAGAGTTGCCTTTTCCCTTTTCCCTTTTTTTTAGCATCCAATCTCCCTCACCAAAGTGTCGCCATCTGGCGTAGAAGAACTGAAGCCCTTGACGGATGCCGTTTTTTTGAGTGAAAGGCAACAAAGAATGAAGATCCTCCAGGGGCTCAATTCGCCTTGCGGATTGAAAAAAAAAGATTTTGTGAAAAGAAGTCTGCGGACTGCCATGGGAATTTCCCCTCGCCTGGGGACAATAAATTGAAAGCTAGGCCCTATACAAGCTTAACATTGGCGATGAATCCGCGAAGATGTGTAGTCTTCATTTCTACTGCTTGATAGTGCTACAGGCTATCTTGCTGCTCAACATTTTGAGTCAATAATTTACAATGATCATTTGATCGGCAAACTATATAATTAATTTTCTTTGAAGGGTATTGACAGTTATCTTGTTGGTACTGCAAAAAAGCTAGGGAGGTGATGATAGTAGCTGTGTGGCTATGAAAAAGTACTCATAAATTGATGTCAGAAAACGTTACATACAAAAAACACCATTTACCAATGGTTAGATAGTGAACAACACAATATTTGGTCTACATGTTGAATGTAGATTACAGGTTGAATGCATGCGTCGAATTGAGGGGCTGAATGGGAGTAAAGCAGAGGGAGCGGAGTGGAGGGGGAAAGAAAAATGGGTGGAGAGAAGAAGGGTGAAAGGAAACAAAAGTGGAAGACCAGAAGAGGAAGATAGAGGTGAAAGCTGAACAAAAAAAAGAGAAAAGAAGATTAACAAGCATGATCCACCAACTTGGCCCAGATCTTTTCATCATGAACATCACTCAATACAGCTTCTCTGCATCTAGCCAGATGACCACGCATTTTAATCCATGTTTTTTCAAAAGTAGGTAGATATTTCACAAATTCAAGAATTAGAGAATATGCATAGTGGATGAATAACAACATGTGATCCCGGGTATGTGGGAGATGCGAACTTAAAAGCTTCAAAAATGGCTGGATACCAATCTGCCACATTCTGGCAGGCAATGAATATTTATTGGGAATTTGTTGAAGGTCCAGATTAGCGGACGGGTGTTGCGTAGCTATAAAGATATCACAATACTCTCCCAGTAGAACTTTATGAGAAGAGTTCAAAAGTTGCCATTGTGCATCAGTGAAATGTTCCGTTGGTTTGGAGAGCCGCTGCTCCTTGCATTTCTCCTCAGCTTTATCAAGGCTGAAAAGTATGTGTTCAGCCTGATGCGCTAATTCTTCGCCCGATATCGTGGTCAATCGAAAAAGAGGTATTCCGGGGCAGTCACACCACGGTTCGGGTTTCATTTGATACTTTTTAATCGTCCAGTCGAAGATATAGTCATTCTGGAATCTCTCGCGCGCAAACAAATCGCGGAAGATCTTTCGGAGGTAGGAGTAGTCTGGCTTTTCTTTGATGGAAAGGGATTGACAGTACGTGAAGAAGGTAGAGAATTCAGCGGGCGATCCACTGCAGAGTTGGCTGATGGGAATATCCTGTTTTTTCTTCAAGATGAGATTGTGATCCTCCCGCTCTGTCGGAGCAGTCGGGTCTAGCCACGGAAGAGACCCATGAAGTAAATACAGCAACGTATAGCCAAGAGCCTCCATATCGTCACGAGGAGATTGCTCCAGTCCTAAATGAGTATTGATACTAGCAAAGCAGGCAGTGCCAGTGTTCAGTGTTTCACAAGCTGAACCTTCAAGATCATATTCCCTAGCCAGCGCAAAATCAATAGCGTGAACTTGATTTCCGCACTTTCCAATACCCATTAGAAAGTTGTCGGGCCTGACATCGCGATGAAGAAAAGACTTTTTATGAATGCCTTCAAGGCAGGATATAAGTTGCTCAGCCAATGAAAGCACAGTCTTCAGAGTGAATTTCCTGTCACAGAAGATGAAAAGGTCCTCCAGGGTAGGGCCAAGTAGATCAATAACCATGGCCTGATAGTCATCTGCGGGCATGCCAAACCAATGAATAAAAGGGATTCCGACACCACCACTGAGGTGTCTGTAGACACGGGACTCATGCTGTAGCAGTCCGGCATTGTCGTACTCGATCTTGATGGCAACTTCTTGTCCGGAGATAGTATTGATGCCTATTCAGAGGTGTAAGACAGGATGATCAGGGAAGTTGGTAAAGGATGGGCTGCTTACCAGTATAGATGTTACCGTGACTTCCCTTCCCTATCATTTTGTCAATTTCGTATTTATCGATGTATAGTTTCTGAAATGTAGGGTTAATTTCATGTCCTTCAGTGTCAATGGCACAATGCTCACTGGAATATCCTTCAAATGAGGTCCCGCAGTGGCGACAGCTTGTTCCTCACAATCGACCAAATCAGTGGCAGCGCTTCGAGCAGAGAGGCTTGCCCCATGATCGATTGTGTCGTGGGTGATATCGCTAGGTTTTTTAGACATTTTGAATGAGTTTGGCCGAATGGCAATATGTCTATTCTTTTGATGTATGGTTTTCTTGGTCTGCTCCAGAAAGGGGAACGAAAATTAAGGTTCGAGAGACTGCCTGAGTTGCAAGATAACCGGGGAAATATGATGGGTGATATGCTTTATAAAGACAATACGCATCATCTTCGGCCCTGAAAAAGAAATGTGCACAGAAATCTCTGCTAAATACTGAAACAGTTAGCAATTTAATATTAGGGACATCACAACCAGGGTCAGCTGCCCGCCATTTGCGCGAACCAGTTGCAAACCTAGTACCCTGACTTTTCACCTCCTAACGCCACTCAGACAGAAATATTGGTCCTATCAGACGGAGGGTATGGATTGGCATGGGACAATATAGCCAAACCCGGATTGTATAATCCCAGGTTCGCAGCAACTGAATTTGTGGCTACTCAATACACATTCAGGCGGGCAGAGCAGCGATGCACCTCTCAGCCTACTGCAGCTGGATCACACTTGTAGTTTCTCAACCATTGATCCGGTTGGGTAATATAGTTAGCAATCAGGCAATTTGAGCATGGGTTGGATACTGTTTTTGCGGTGTAAGTCTCCAGAATGCCGCTCCATTACGCCTTGCAGATAAATCACCCATCCTTAATCCCGCATCCCATACGCTACTATCCATTCCACAACAGGAGTCTGGTAAACCCGGAAATCTTATAGAAGCTGCCTATCTTGTGGTAGTTGTTGTGGCCCATCTGCCATGTGGGCATTAGTCCATCAATAACTCCCATGATTTATCGATTTTTATTCTTGAACACGCTCCCACTTTGTGTCCATCACTCCACTTTCCCTTTTCTCTTCACAGAGAGTATGCGTCTCTGAGCTGCTTCATTCAGCATACCTGCCATATCTATCTGTAAGGAAGAAGCCCCCACAATTTTCCACATAGATTTAAATCTCAAGCTTACAGGTCAGGTGAGATAGAGACCAGCATTCACTCAAAATGGGCGACAAACTGCCGGTCGAGTTGGTGGGACAGATTGCTCAGAACATGAACAAGAAGGATCTGAAAAATCTTATGAAAGTCTCCTGGAAGTTCCGCTCTGCTGTCGAACCAATGATATACGAGGGGATCAGTTTGACCTGCCCTGCAGTATTGGCCTTGCTGAGGGCCATCCATGAACGGCCTCGTATGGTTTCGCGCACCGAAACGCTTAAGATATCCGAGACGGAGGACCAGACAATTGATGCAACGGAGCTTGTTCAAATGGCTGGATTAAACGCACAGTCAACTGGGAATCAAATCATCTCGCACCTGCTATCCAAATTGCCTAATCTCCACTCCTTTTGCTTCCGCTCTTTCAAAAGTGATTTTGGTCATATTATAAACCGTGTGGACAGAAAACCTCTTGATTTTTCCAGTCTAAGAAAGATTGTAACACTTCAGTTGCCGGCGCATTGTCTGCTCACATTTCCAACACCAGTTTTGCCTGTGACACTGGAATGCCTCAAAGTGAGAGACGCTGAGTCAGTCAACGGAGAAAATCTTATAAAAATGCTGGTCAATTATATCAAGCAGAAGCCTGTTGAGGGTACAGACACATGGGCGCTAAAATTCATTACTATTGTCTCGAATATTGGTTCCTGCACGTATTCCAGAGCAGAGCAGAGGGATATTTCTGAAGATAACACAGCCGAGCTGAGGGCTATCTGCAATGATAAAGGGGTGAAATTGCACTGGCGTAGGATTGTTGTTATGACGTGTGGTCGTGAACCTTGGGCATATTAGATGCGGTTGGTCGCGTTCTAACTGTATTTTAACAATTTGCTGAGACAACCACATTCTGGAACACATTTTGTGCCAACTGCACTGATTTAAGTATGGTAAATTACCTCCGAGACAAACAAGACAGACACATCCAAAAAGTGGTGAAGTACGGAGAATGAAGTAGTTATTATTACACCATGACCTTGGCCACTTTGCACCACTAGGCTAACTTAGTAGGGAAAAGTACCTTTAAGACAAACAAGACAAACACGAAAAGGTACCCCTTCTCATACTAAATTAGCCTAGTGGTACAAAGTGGCCAAAGGTCGTGGTGTGGCCAAGTTCATGATGAAATACATTATCGTCGCCAAAAGTATAACATATAGAAAAAAACCCTCCAAAGGAAAAGGTCTATGACAGAAAAGGTCTTAACATAAAAACTCTCGGAACATATGCTCACTATTACAGTACTCCATGCTGAGATTCCCGTGCCATTCATTCATTCACCCAGTTGTCTGCGTTGATCAAAGCGGCTTCCATGCTATGCTTGTGCTGAACCAAATATTCCTGAATTTCAGCCGGAGAGAATTTTGATGAAGGAATCACATTCGAGAATTCTTTTGCTTTTTCAATCATATCTTCCGCCGGCTGATTTTGAGGAGAGTACATCTGGATAAAGATGTCATTGATTTGCTGTTCGTTTGCCAAACCAAACTCAATTGACAGATCAACGCGCCCGGGTCGAGTAAGCGCAGGGTCCAGTTGATTTGGGTGATTCGTTGTCATAACCAGTATCCTTCCCCTACTAGATATCATACCATCAATCGCATTCAAAAGGCCAGCAAGTGTCACGCCGTTTTTTGATTTCGGGCGAACACCGGATTCCTTGATGAAATCGCGGGTGACATCAGAAGCGTCAACATCTTCTATGCAAACCAGGGAGGGGCTTGGGAGGAGAGACATCAAGAGAAGTAATGCCTTATCGGTGAGCATTTCGTCCTTCAGGGATATGAAATGAATATCAAGTGAAAAGTGACTTGCTAAAGCGAGAGCTAGGCTGGTTTTTCCAGTGCCGGGAGGGCCATGAAACAAATACCCTCGACGGTAAGGCTTTCCTCGCGCCTTGTACCATTCTGAACTCGACAGGAATTCCGCCACATCCATTATTAGAGAGCTCTTACGTTGTTGCTCCAGCACGACTGAACCCAAAGAACGAGGGAACTGGTGTGAGATGAGCCGCCATGGAAAATATGTCTCCACCAGATTTTTATGCTGTGGATACATCACGGATGTATACTTGTTCTCAGTCAGATACTGAACCCGTACTTCACTGACAAACTTTTCTAGTGGTTCCCGAGACCAGCCGAGGACTGTGAGCACCAGTCGTCCGGTGCTTGGTGCAAGATGGATCCATTGTCCTCCGTACCGGAACCATGCGTCCCCACCACATGGCTGAAATCTCAGTCTCCTTCCATAGGGGTCACCTTTCTTTCGGTGATCCCAGTCGTTGTGCCCTTCCGTCAGCACCTGTATCGAGCGGCTTTGTATTTGCATATGCTCTCTGGAGTAACCACGTTTATAGCCCTACCAACCTCATCTGCAGTGTGCACTTCAAGTGATACTGTACAACGATCCCAAAAGAGTTGAAATAGACTTCTCACGCCCGCTAACGCGTCTCGGGTGCGCGAAAAGAATTAAAAGAAAACGGGGGAGGATCAAAAAATTTTTTGAAAAAAAGGGTAGCATTTTATAAAATATAAGAGTACTCTCTTGAGTTCGGTCGACTGAATGGTTTTTTGCCATTTTTATTCTCAGTCAAAGCGGGAGTACGATTTCACCTGTTAGAAATTTGCAAAACCTTGCCATGAGTTGGCATGGACAGTGGTACACCAACCCCTTTATAATGGTTATCACATCACTCAACTGTTTCACTCGCTATGCCAACACACGGCTTTTCACAGGTTTTGTTTTATCTCTCTTCTTTTCTTTTCATTTTTGTCTCCTGCTTCTGAGAGGCCGGTTGCGTTCCCTCAAATAAATTGCTTTTTCCACAGGCAATTTGGTGTTCAAAGATTTATCCAGGGAAGACAGGTGCAAGCCACTAGCCTTGTATTAGGGCATAGAAAGCCCTGACTGTGCATCTGTTCTGAATGCAGGCATGGATTGGAGGTCACTCGGGTTGCCACATTGACGGTCTGCACGCCAGCTGTGATGCGCCTTTGCTCCCTGACTCATTGCTCTCCAACTAGCATCGCCGAAATGAGGATGGTGCTGGCTGCTATCACACCGAGCTCAGGGTGCAAGGTGCAGCCAGGGGTGCCAGACTGTGTCGAGGGCACGGGAAAAATTTGTGTTGAATAAGGATACTTCAATCCCCGAAGGCGAGTGCATATACATGCACAGCTTGAGTGCGTGCAATATTCATGCAAGGGGGTCATCACCTCGATACTAATTGAGGCCAAATTTTGAACCTCTGCTTTTGGCTATAAGAGATGCTTTTCAGCTCGTTGCCTTGTTTTTTGAGTACAAACCGGTCATCCATGTTGGCCAGTAAGCAGATCCCGTGGCTGCATGCGAAGGGATGTGCTTACTAGTATCATACAAAGCTGGTTTTATTCCTTTGCCATAGCGAATTGCTGCGATACTTCTCCCTTTGGCCAGCCCACGCTTTTTTCCTTGCAATCTACATACGCGTTGCTCCACCATGTAATGCGATTTCATAATTTACAATAATCATTTTATTTAACTTTATTTTCTTTGGAAGTAATAAAGGGGTAGCAGACATGAAGGTCTAAGTGGGCTACTCTCCTTACATAATAACTAACCAACACCGAGCATTGCAGCTGGTTCAAGAATATCGAAATCCAGGGGGTTAAAATTATTCCAAATCTCATCAGGCACCCTGTAAATATCATCGGGCACGTTATAGTTATTCCCACGAAGATGCAATGTCACAGTTAGATTGTCGCCCAGGGTAAAATTCGAAACTGTCTTCAGATGCCAACATTTTTTCCGGCCAGCACTTCAAGGGTGACAAACACCCGTGGAACATTTTTTTTTGAATAAAAGTGATACACGACTTATGCGACCTCGAGGGGTATAACAGAGGTGTTGACAGCAGTCCTCTCAATCGTGCGGAGAGGACATTGATGGTATCATTCAATCTTTCCACAGATAATTGTGGAAATTTATTTTCTCTGACAATTTTTACCAAACATAGCGCATATGGTAATGCCATAGGTCCGTCAACCTCATCTTCGGAGAACACATCAAGAATACCCTTCAGCTGAGGAGTATGATCCTTTAGATATTTCAGCCGGTCTTGAAGTACGGGGTCTGAGATGAGAACAATGTATCCAGAGAGAACACTTTCATTGCCGCCCCATTTCTATTTAGAATTAGTATTTTGGTGATATCATTCCAGATGTACTTCATACATCACCATGGATATCCGGATATTTGGAAGGATCAGCTTCATCGATGTGGTACAGGCCATTGCTGGAGGTATGGAACTCAGATTGAAGTGGGAGCTTGCCACCAGAAGTGGTGGGATAAGGTTCAGCATCCTTGTCTAAGTTAGCAGTGTTTTTTCTAAGTAGGTGAAGAACAGC
>MOWL01000081.1:0-15928 GCA_002110485.1 Emergomyces orientalis
CGGGATCGTAAGGAGGTTGGTAAGTTCGCCGTGTATACAATATTCTATTCAACGAGCTATCCAAATAGCAATACAAAAGAACACGTAGGAGATTCAAATATAGAAGAAGAACAAGCAATCAATCACATATCAAATCACACAATCAAAAAGGAGCAATCTCACTGCTCTGCGTACAATCAATCTTCGCCGAATCCACACGTGTGTCAAAAGATAATGGGAATATGAGGCAGCCATGCCAAACAAATATATGAGGCGGTCTCGGCGAAAAGTAATACCACGCCGAGATTCCCCACCACACATCTCCCCCCCCTATAGCTTGCCGACCCGGCAAGTAAGAATGCGATCCGAATGAATGAAAACAAGGAATTGCAGGAAAGAATCAATCAAGAATCAAGAAAATGAAAGACAATCAATAAAAGAATATAGAAAAGAGAAAGAAAAAGTGAACAGCAGAGAAAAGAAAGACAAGCAAGAACAAGAGAAAACAGGGAAACAAGTAAGCAGAATGTGATCAACACAGCGACAGTGGCAAGATGCGGCAAAATTGGCAACAGCGATCGTGATTGGTCAATCTTTTGACGGCCCGGGGCCGGGAAAACATGATTGGCTGATGGCTGCGGCTATTCGGCGGGCGCATTCTCGCGGCCATGCACCGGAATCTGCATAGCCTCGCCCTCGGCGACAGCGCGATCTCCCTCAATTGAGGCGAGGGGGATGTTCCTCTTCAGACAATAGAAACAGCTACGTTCTCCAAATAATTCCTCCTCTGTAGCCATCATGATCTCGAAACACCGGATCCCTTCGGTGACCGCTCTCTTGCGCCACTCCTCAATGTATTCTTGCGGCGAACTGCCCTTGCCGTTGAAGAAATATCTTCTTTGCATCTCTAAGCTGCGCTTTCACATCCACAGGGACATAGGGAGAACACCGGCATCCTCTGTTCACTGTTGTATTGCTGCTTGTCAGTTGCCTCTACCAAAGCAGGGCTATCTTGATCAACCCCCATATTCTCAAATTCCGCAACTTGGTCAGGGCTGAGAAGTTCAGCAAGATGGGTGTCTGACAAGGCTGCAGACAGGCTGCTGACGTCCGAAAGCAAGGATTGGCTGGAGACGCGGCGAGAAGTACGCACAGGAGGACTATGTATAGAACCTTGAGGAGATCCAAGCGAGGGTGCACTGGGGCGTATCACGTTCAACACACGGGGAGAAGGTTAGAGGAGACTGGCCAGTCATATGTTGATCGGGAGGGGATAGGACACGTTCTTGAGGCTGGGGTGAAGCCAACTGTCATAGAATCTTCAGTGAGAATTCCGCCAGGACCAAAGATAAAGACCTGCAGCTTGAAGATTTCCTTGTGTGATCTCTTGGCCAATAAAATTGGAATCGGCCGCTGCTTCGATATCTGCCAACATGATCGTCTTATATCGCTTAACTCCTCGTCGAGGTGGCTGAGTGATGCGAGCCCACATTGCTTGATTGATCCGGCCGATTGCAGAAGCATATTCGTGATGTAGGGCCAGGGTTTGACAGGCGCGGTTGCATCCGCTCTGAAGTCATGATATGCCAGAACGAATCCACGCGAACTTTTCCCCACATCCTGGTGCATGTAGTATATGCTATGGCGCAGCGATCGCGCCGTTCAGCTACCTGAGCAGCAACTCGTTGAAGCTCCGCCGTCTGGTTATTCAATGCTTGCTGGGCCACCACCTGGCGCCAGGATCCATCATTTCTCATCCACTCATAGAATGCGGCAACCTCATCTTGAGCCGCCTCATGGCGCCCATGAGTAGATTACCGATCTCACATTGTGCTTGGTAGCGAACCTGCGGATTCTGACCCAGAGAATTGACATAAGCTTGCAGCTCCATCGCCGTATGAAAAACATGGTTATCATATGTCACAAGAGCGAGCTGGCTCGCTGGTCTCGGTACCAGAGTGTGTTTGGCTAGAGGGGTTCGACATCTTTGTAATGAAATAAGGAAATATAGGGAAAAATCAATGAATTAAAAATAGAAAAAGAGACTTGAATGCCAATTTGAAAAAGAAAAATGATTATCTGGGCAGAGCAGGTCAATAATATAATACTTCCTCAAGGTGAATTTTGGAAGATAATGTGAAAAGCAGTCAACATGCAGCGAGGGTGACAGCAGTTCATAAAATTCACTGCCAGCTTCAATCTGACCCAGAGAATTGAATATCAAAGAGAAAGTAAACAAAACAAAGAAAAGACAATATCAAGAGATTAAAATTAGAAGGAACTGATATGATGCATGAAAAACATGCAAGAAAGAAGCAGAATCATGAAAAATAGAGACTAAGAAAACAGCAACTTGAATGAAGAAAACAACAACAAGGAAATCATTATACAAGGAAAAACAGCAGTCAGATAATGACTGCAAACTCCTTACCATGAGGGATCCATGACTGCAAGTCATCCTGACCCCCCCTCAAAGAATTCTTCTTATCAGTATCTTGCATATCCACCTCTTCCTCTTCAATATCATTTGCTTCATTGATATTATTCTCTGCAACCGGCATTTGATTGTCTCGGAGATAGAACCTTTTTAACCTATTACCTGCAGTAGTATTTCGAAACGGCGAACCATCCAGCTCTTCCAGATGATAGGTCCCTTTCTCATGGTTTGCTTCTCGGATTCGATACGGGCCCAGCCATCGGAAGTTGAGCTTGGCAGAATAGGACGTTTCTAGCTTGGTATCATGCAAAAGCACCAAATCACTTATCTGCAATGGTTCTCGGACTAATTGCTTAGTTTCATCAAATAGATCTCGGTTCTTCTCTCTCGCACGGCGCAGGTGATGAGCGGCCTCCTCCAGATCTTCATCTCTCTTTTCCAATTGTCGAATACGCATATATATCAAATCAGCACGGGATTGCACTGTCTGCCAGGGAAGTGTTTGCCAAGTTGGAACGTCAAGCTCTATTGGAAGGATAGCATCGTAGCCATATTGCAGGCGGAACGGGGTTTCACCAGTAGATTGCCGAATGGTGACGCGATCTGCCCATAGCGCAGAATGGAAATGATTAACCCAGCTTCTTCCATCTGCAGCTAGCTTTGAAAGCGCATCGGATATCGGGCGGTGACCGCGTTCGACCATGCCATTAGCCTTCGCATTGTATGGTGAGATGGTTATTTGATTAACACGATATTTGGCGGTGAGAATCTTAGTCCATTTTTGATTCTCCGGCCCGCCATCACACACTAATTCCCGAAAGCAGCCGTGTCGGCAAATGATATTCTCATAGATGAATTGCGCCACGTTCTCAGCTGTTCCACGAGCGAGAGGGCGGCCTTCCACCCAGCCAGTGAGATCATTCCGAGCAATAACAGCACATCGCTTGCCTCGGTTCTTCGGAAACTTGACAACATCGATACACCACTTGTCCCATAGATAATTGCGGCTTGTTGGATATAGTGGTTCTTCCAAGCGAGCGCCATCCCTCAGCTGGCACACTGTGCAGCTTTTGCAATAATTCTTGACGGCTTTCCAGATACCTTCCCACCAATATCGCTGCGTGATCTTGTGGTTTGTGGCCTCGCGGCCCTTATGACCAGATTCATCATGCATCCGAGCAACGATATCCTTTTGCTCAGATGAGTTATCAACCACGCGTCTCAGAGGAATTCCCTTGCCTGATCGTCGGAATAGATGTTGACCTTGGACGATATATCGAAGTGCATGCTTGCGCCATTTAGAAAAGACGGAACGTGGTATATCATCCGGCCGCTTCATGGTGGTGAGAAACCTCGCAATTGATTCGCTGCGATCAGAATAATCAGGCGAAAGAACACGCACACCCGATGACTCGGAAGCATCCACGCCGCTGACATCGAAATCAGGAACCGTCAAAGATGCAACACTAATATAGTTGAGTTCTGCATCTATGAAATCATCGATATCTTGATCCTCAGGAACCTCACCCTCAGCAGGAGGTCGACGAGATAGCCCATCTGCAGCAGTATGCTTCCGACCAGGCACATGTCGAACTTCGAAATCAAACATCCGAATCCAGGCAAGCCAGCCAGTAACGAGAGCACCAGGCAGGTCAGTGGCAGATCGATTGAGCTGTGCCACTAGAGTCTTCGCGTCGGTTTCCAGAATAAAGTGAACGCCATACAGGTAATAACGGCATTTCTTTAGCATCTTGAGCACAGCGCGGCATTCTCGCTTTCCTGCATCATATTTTGCTTCGGCGGGGCTCCAGATTCCGCTCTCATATCGGCAAGGGTGTAGCTTTCCATTCAATTTATCCCGTTGGCTGAGCGTTCCACCCCATCCTTCAAGACAGGCATCCGTGGCCATCACGATATCACCGGCATCTTCAGAATAATCAATGCAGCAAAGTGCAGGGGCAGTTGTCAGGGCATTCTTCAAAATTGTCATTGCATTCACTTGTTCAAGACCCCAGGTAAAAGGAATGTTCTTCTTGAATAGAATATAGATAGGTATAGAAATGATAGCGAAATTCGGAATCCATATTCTATAGTAAACGCAAACACCTAAGAAAGCTCGGGCACCCGTGACATCTGTCGGATCCGGCCACTCAACGATTTTGACGATTTTCGCAGCTTCGGGGCGCCTGCCGTCAGCATCCACAACATATCCGACTAGAACCATACCGGAGCAGGCGAATTCTGACTTTCCAACCTGGATACACGTGTCCGCGAGTTCTATGCTGATGAGGGTGGCATCTAAGTTTTGCAGATGCTCCAGGACAAATTTCCGAATACCTGGCATCACTTCTTCATCATTGTAACGCGTCCGCGGGCCTTTCACACCAATATCATCCATAAAATTGTCTGCTTGATGCGGTATGTTCGATCGAAGAATGCGTGCCATGATTCGGCAGAACTGCGCAATAGAATTCGTCGCGCCTTGTGGCAGTGCTGTCTGACGAAGCAACCCGATCGGGGTAAGGAAAGCTGTCATATCTCGGCTGTCTTCGTGTAAAGGAACTTGATCATATCCAGAAAAGAAATCCATCATGCTCGTTATCTTCATTCCCGCGAAATCCTCAGCAAACGCGTCCGCACTAGGTGGAATATACGCATCGCGAATAGTGACAGCGTTCATGTCCATGCACGCGTTGACAATGCGATATTTCCCAGCTTCTTTCTTCTTGACGAGGAACCACTTATTTCGATACGGACCATGGCAATGTTCATAAACTCCAGAATCAACGCGTTCGCGAAGCATATTGATGATTGTAGGGACGAGCTTTCGAGGAATAGGAAATCCTGCCGCTTGCCATGCTTTATGCGGAGCAACGCGAATCTTGACAGGTGGAGAGACTTCTTTTGCAAGCGTTCCGCAATCCTTAAAACTCCACGCGAGGGCTTTTTCTCTTCTAAGCAGAATCTCAATCAAAAGTTCGCGTTCCTGTGGGGTGAGCATCGATCCGATCCGCAGATTCTTGATCCTTTCCTCTGTGAGTCGCGAACCTCGCGGGCAATCGGAGAAACGGGGTGTAATGAAATGATCGTAGGGCGAAGGCGGATCCTGCTCCGGAATCACATTGTCTTTGAACCATTGTTGGCGAATTTCTCTCCACTTATCTGTTCCGCCGGGAATCCCGCCACCTGTAGTTGGCACATCGAGAGGTTGAATCTTATCGGCTTTTCGCTTGTATAATGTCGCAACGACTGGACCGCGCGATCGAGGAGAAGATCGTGAAGAAGCATATAAAGACAAATCATGAAGCTGCACACCACGAACACGGCGTGATTCGGATATTGAATAATTAGAGAAAGGAAAAGATGAATGTGTAGACGGGTAAAATTGTTGATGTAGGATGGCGGGGAAAAACCTGTGAGGTTCTCGGGCGTTTTGGGGCGGCGTTCTCTGATTGGCTGAATCTTTTGGCGGCCCGGGGCCGCCAAAAGTCTGATTGGCTGACGCACCCACACCGCTTTCAAAACACGGCAGAATATTTGCCCCGCTATCCACATCGCGATCGCTGAATCTGATATCATTTCTTTGCCCACCACATTCAACATCGCAAAGATCAATCGGACTCAGCATATCTAGTTTAAAGTCTGCACTTTGCCACGAAGATCATCTAACTTTCGATCTCCATGGTCGCCGGGAGAATAACCAAGAAAAGACACCTGATTCTTCTCATCCTTCGGATCAAAAACGTGAACAAGAACACCGCCTTTGTTATCTGTAGTTCTTGCCAAACGCGTCGCGTTTTCATATGGTCGGCCGAGAATGCAATCATGAGAACCGCGTTCCATGATGAAGAATGTCTGAGGCACCATAACAGATCCAAGGCGAACAGGAACATCCTTGCAGATTCCAATGACACCACTCTGCTGACCCCCAGCTCCAAGAATAGGTTTGACAGCATCCCTTTGAATGATGAGACCGAGATCTAACGCAGTTCTTTCAACAAGACAGTTAATTTCCGCACCTCCATCAAATATCGCCTCAGTTTCCCCCTTTCCAATTCCGACAGTGAACTTGATGTGTCCAACCGAAACGAGATTCCAACGAGGATTATACTCAGCAACAGAAGTGCCAGGTTGAACCAGGGCAACGGTGGCTGCATCATCCCGAATCATATGCTGTTGAACTTCGATGGGAAGATTTTGAAAGAACATGTGCTGGAGTTGGGTGGAGCATGCCATGAGATCTTTAATCTGAATTCCGCCGATTTCTTGGCGCATGATCTTCTCAAATATTCGCCGCGTCGCGATCGCCATATTGTCTTTATTCTTCATTTCTGCAGAAAGCTTTGGCCCTTTGAGTTTCCGAGGCCTGCAGAGAACAGTTTTCTTCTGAATCTGCGGAGCATCTGCCATTTCTGAATCTGGGACAATTCCACCGTCTCCGAGCTTTGGACTTCCGCCCTGAAGCTGTTCATCATGGAGAGGTTGAGAATTATCATCCTCATCATCTTCCTGTGAAGCAGAGATCACATCTTGAGCAAAAGAAACTGATTTCCCATCTGAATACCTGCCATTGCGCCGAGAATGTGTTGTTGGCAGTCTCTTCTCCTTCTCAATTCGTCCGGAAAGCGTTGCTTGATTTTTATTCATAGAAGAGGCCTTATCCTTCTCAGTAGAAGTGGAAGCAGCCATTACACTAACAATCTCCTCCATCTCACTATCGGTCATATCACCTTCCTCAGGGCCACTATCAAATCCAATATCACATATGCTTACGGCATTCACCGATGGCATCGGGGATCCGTCAGGAAATACCCGGATACTACCATCATTCCGAAGTTTATCCGCGGTTGGGACAGTCGGCGGTGCAGCCATTTGCTTCAAAAGTCGTTCAATTGTAACAATATGGGGCTCAAGTCGGTTGACAGCAATCTTCGGGCCTTTTCTCATCACATTACCCTCATAGTATTCTCCAATCATATTCCGATGAATCTTGCCCTGATCGATGAGCCGGCCGATTGCTAAGCAATTTGGAAGCATATGGTTTGAATCTCCGCAACCCCAGCATGACATCGGCGGTCGATCGTATTGAACAAAGCTTCCAGATCGAGATCGAGACGGGCCTCCAGGTCCACGTTGAGTTCCATAGTAAGACACATTTGGCAAATCCAATGCAGGATCACGTCCTCGAGTAAGAAGAACCTTTGGAGCAGTCACATTTTGCTGCATGTTTCCCTGGTTTTGAATGCCAGCGATCGCCAGAGATAACGCGTCCATTCGGTTGACAAGGTTCTCAAGAATGTTATCACTCGGATTCTGTGTTTTCGCATCCGGAGCAGGCATCGCCGAAGCGGTCGGCACAGGCACATTCAATGTGGGCGGATTAAACACGGGCTGAGCAGACGGCTGCATCGATGGAATAGAGTTGGGGAAAACATCAGGTGCCAGAACTCGTGCAATCTCTTCCTTTGTCTTCTGCATTTGAGACACAGCATCGCAGATCTTCGGCAGTTCCCATCCAGATTGACTAACCTTATCAAATCCAGCAGTGCGGAAAGCTTTTTCACGAATACCTTCTGAAAGTCCTTGAAGAAACCAGATACAAGCAAGAGATTGTTGCAATTCATTCTTGCAAATGAGAGGCATCGCAACTGCGCGGAATTGACGGCAGTAGACGAGGATCTCCTGGCTGGTAGAATGGGTTTTGTTGCACAATGCATGGAGGTAAGATTGATTATACATCTGTTGGTGAGCATCTTCGCGCCAGAAATCGGCAAGCAACTGCTTTTTAACCATTTCCCATGTCTTATGATCCAAGACAAGCTGATCGATATGGCCCTGCAGTTCCATGGTACAATAGTTCCGTAATACCGCCAGAGCATCGATTCCTGCAACGAAATGCAAGGTGCACATTGCCTCATATTGATCAACAAAAGCAGTAATGTTTCTCCCATCAAAGAATGGGGCTCCAGGTGCTCCAGGAATCGGCATCGGCATGACAAGACGTTGATATGGCAGTCCACTATTGGGAGTCGGCTGACCGGACGAGGTAGTAGTGGGTGTAGTCATCTTTTCTTTGCTAGCTTCTGTCTTCTCTTTGCTAACTTCTATTTTCGGGGGCGCTGCAGAGACCTTTCCTGACTGAGTTTGACGATGGGCAATAGAATCCGACCGAGAATGCTTGGAAGACATATATTGAGAAAGAAAGGAACGCACAAAAGACTTCTGTTCACATAAGAGAAAGAGTTCAACAATACTATCAATATCAATATCCTTTTTATATTCAAATCTCAAATCCTCAAGAAAGAGAAGGAATTTCAACATCCACTTTAGATCTTTTTGCTGAAGGTCTTTTTTCTTATCACTTTTCTCAACATTTCTCTCTTCTTTCATTTGTTGAATAGGGGTATGGGTATTCAAATTGAGCTTATCAGTGGGGCGTTCGCTCGCATCCTTCATTATCCACTGTCGATATCGGCCATATCGGCCAATCAGAGGCTTCCACAAATGAACACTATTGAAAAGAATGCTCAACAAAAGCAGAAAAGACAAAATGTTGAGAGAAATCATATCAGTCGTAGCTACCGCCTGCCCATCCATTTTGAATTGCCTTCCCAGGGACGCCAATGAAGTGGAATAAGGGGTTGTGCGCTTTTGGCGGCACGTGGGCAGGAGCAGCGGGATCGTAAGGAGGTTGGTAAGTTCGCCGTGTATACAATATTCTATTCAACGAGCTATCCAAATAGCAATACAAAAGAACACGTAGGAGATTCAAATATAGAAGAAGAACAAGCAATCAATCACATATCAAATCACACAATCAAAAAGGAGCAATCTCACTGCTCTGCGTACAATCAATCTTCGCCGAATCCACACGTGTGTCAAAAGATAATGGGAATATGAGGCAGCCATGCCAAACAAATATATGAGGCGGTCTCGGCGAAAAGTAATACCACGCCGAGATTCCCCACCACACTATATCACCTTCTGAAATAAGATTTGAAAAGATATACAAGAATTATACACTGAAAATCATGAAAATGCCAGATATTCATTCAATTAGAAAAAGAATATCTACATCTTATCCTTCAATTCAATCTGGAAATGACTTAGATTGGAATAGATATCTAGATTGAAATGAAAGTCAAGAAAATCAAGAAAATAAGAGAAATAGAAAAAAAATCCCTTCTCAACTATATAGAGTATGTTTAATGATTAAAAATGAGTTCTCCTCATTAAATATTGAAAAGATTGAACACAAAAAGCTATATTCATGAAAAGAAAAACTAGACTCAATGATTTCAATTGAAATAAGTGCATTATCAAAACCAGAAGAAGCTGAGAATCATAGAAGAATAATAGAGAAAATTGATTTTAAAAAGTCAATTCTAATCTATTCAGATGATTCAATGAATGAAAATAAAGGCCTAGAAGCTGGAATAGTATATACAGAAGATAATTACAAATATACATCAGATTCATGAAATATTGGAAATGAATGTGAAGTATTTGATGCTGAATTATATGCTATTATGAAAGCTTTTAAACTGATAGAAATAAAAGCTTCAAAAAGAAAAGATATGAAAGAAGCATGAATTTTTTCAGATAGTCAAGCAGCTTTGAAAAGAATTCAAAAGAATGAAATTCATAATGATCAAATGAATATAGAAGTAATTCTAAAGATATGCAAAAGAATTCAATTAAAATATAAGACAAAGATATATCTGAGCTGGGTTCCTGCTCATATAAATATACATGGAAATGAGCTTGCTGATGAAGCAGCAAAGAAAGGAACAGAACTAAATATTGCAAGTTCAAAAATAGTTTCATGATCTTTTATTAAAAGAAAGATAAAAGAGAATTGCTTAGAAAAATGACATAAAATATGAAAAAAACAAAGAAAAAGTCCTCACTATCTTAGATTTGAAACTAAATCTAAATGAAAATCATACTCTATTAAGTGCAAGAAGAAGCTTTTCTTCTCAATCATTCAATTAAAACTAGATCATGACTATTTCAAATCTTATTTGAAAAGAATATCTGATATTGAAAATGAAAATTGTGAATATTGTGACTCTCTTGAAGATTCAGAACATATCTTAATGAATTGCTCATTAAATCAAGAACTTAGAGCTGAACTGAGATATAAATATAAACTGAGAGAAATGAATATGAAACTACTATTTTCAACTGAAATAGGCAGTCAATATTTAATTGATTTTCTTAATGAAACTCAAATAGCTACTAGAAATCAATTCTATTTCAAAGATGAAAATATAAATGAATGAGAATCTGAAATATTCTTTATAAAAACTGCTAGATATTATATAATATCTCACTATTTCTTTTGTGTTAGAGTCTGTCTTTTATTTCCTTTGTATTCATGTCATGAGTTATTTTGTCTATCATTAATTTATTTTCTTTGTAATCACTTGAAAATTATATGAAAAAAAGAGAATATAAATAATCTTCAAAGATATTTATAAATAAATAAATAAAAAAAGAAAAATCAATTTGCTGACTATTCTGGGCTGGAATTCAAGTATTGCAAGTGCTATTTGTTTGAAGAAAAAATGTATAGTAATTAGTATTAAAGTTAGAAAAATCCTGAGACTCAAAGCATAGTCTCTGACTGCATATATATCTATAATTGAAGAATAATAATAATAATGAGCCTTCATGTCTCAGTCTTTTAATAATTCTCTTTTCCTGATTTTTTCAGTATCACTGTTCAAGTGATTTTGAATATCTTCAGATAGTGTTCTCATTTCCAGCATGTCAGTGTGAGCTCTGTCATAGCCTTTGTGAAGCTTGATTTCAGCATTTTCAGAAATTCATTGGAGACTTCATTGATATCTGATGCTTTGTTACTTGATAGATGTGCTATGAGCATGATCATTTTCTTCTCTGTGATGCTTATTATCTCTGTTGTTTTCAGTGAGTGTTCTGCCTCCTCCATGTCCCTGTTGTCACTGACTAGTGACAGAGAGAAGAATCTTTGTCTCAGAATCTTGACTTTATTATCAAAGAAATTGACTGGTGGTAGATTTTCTCTGTCTTCTACTATCAATGCTGAAATTCTTGAAGATTGTGCATGCTCATTGCTGCTTTGATGTTCTCATTTGGTCATTTTTCATAGTAGCTTGAGCTTGAACTCTGTGCTGTGTATTAGTTCTCTGAAACTGTTTATTTTAGTCAGTTTAATCTCTCTGTTTCTCAGAACTCAAGCTTTAATTATATCTGCTGCAGAGATGTTTCGGTCTTTTTTGACTTTTTTATATTGATTGACTGTCTCTGCTACTCAAGGGGACCACCATGATCAACTGTGTTGACTGTAGTTTGAGACTTTGACATGTTTTGCTGCTAGATTTTTCACAAATTTAACAAGATATCTTGTATAGCTGTTTATCTAATCTTTTGAAGTCAATGTCTCTGGGCTTCTCAGTGTCTGGCAGTTCTGTGCTATCTATTTCAGACAGAAGTGATGCCAAGTGTGTCTTTTTCTGCTGCTATATAATGCTTTTAGCTCAAGAGTAGTTGCAATTGACATGTGATCTGATGTCATATTTGCTTCATATTCTAGCTTACAGCTGATCATTTGACTGTGTAGATCAGCAGATAAAAAGATTAGATTCACTGTGATGCTCTGACTTTCTCTATTTTATCAGATGATCATGTCTTCTGAAGTTGTTAGATGTAGATTCAAGACACTGATTTGAGCATTGAGTTCTCAAATCATGATAAAGTTTTCTCTGACTCTGCTATTTTCTCAGAGAGTGTGATGTATATTAAAGTCTTCAATCACTATAATATCTGCTTAATATGTGTTTATTTAAGTTTTCTGTGTGTCTGATGCTCTCTCTGCACTCTCAGTTGTTGCTTGATGTACATTTTCCTGATTTATTCACACTTCTAGCATTCTATCTGCATCTTCAACCACCGCTTGGAGCTGATGAATGGGTGAGTCTGATGGCATGATTGTGTAGCTTCCTGGTGGTGATGTGTACATGTTGATGATATTGATAGGCCCACTCTCTGTCAACAGAGTAAGTATCAGTATATAAGTGAATATTGTGCTCACTCTTCAGATCTTGACTGCAATTCTCTTGTTAATTAGAAAGCATATCTTCATGTCCTTCTGCTTCATGCCTGCTTGCCAGAATTCACAGTTGACTGGACAGTGTGTGTCTGTTTTAGAGTGTTTTTGTATCCAGGGCTTTTGTATTGTAATTATATCATAGTTTAATGCCATTTCAGGCTTTGTCAAAAGAGGTTCCATAACCTTGTTTGACTTATGCACATTGTATTGTAAAATGACTAGCCTGTTCTTCATGATTCATTCATGTGATTATTCTGTGAGCTGCTGTTCTGTGTTGATATCTTCAGTGTTACTGAATCACTTGCTGCTTGAATGAAGCTTATCATAGCTTCTCATTGTTGTGCTTCTGCTTTTGATACATCTGTTAATCTTTCTGCTCTTTGTGAGAGTTCTATGAAGTTCTCATTCAGAGATCTGTTCTGTTTGCATGAAAAGCTAAATTTATCTGCATCTGATGCTCTTATATTGAAGTGCTTGAGATGTTCAATCAGTGTTTTTTTAGCACTTTTGACTTTCAATTTTCTCTCTGAGCAGTTTAAGTGTCATGCTGCATGACTATCATCACAGTTACTGCACTTGAGTCTGCTGCCTTCTGCTGCTTCTTTGCAGACCTTGTCATCATGATCTTTTTATACACAGTGATCACAGGTTTCCTCTCTTCTGCAGAAGTGAGCTATATGTTCATACTGTTAACACTTGTAGTATCATGTGATCCTGGTCTCTCTGTGAAATATTTCAACTGTGCAATATTCATTGTCTAGAATGAGTTCATTGTCCACCAGTGCATTGGCCTGGTGAGGTGCAGCAACATTGATGATTATACTGTCATGTGATTTCTGTTGTCTAATCATCATTTTGTTCATCTTGTGTATCAGTGTCTTGCAGTGTAGTGCTGTATTCTGCTTGTAGATGCTCTCAATGGTGTACTCAGAGCTGCTCCAGTCAATGACTTTCATAGAAGTATCTTTGACTAGTACTGTATATATCTTCTGCTTCATGTGTGCTTTGTCTTCTCATTCATGCATCCAGCTATCATCTGCTGCAAGCTCTGTCTTGATGTTCTGTGTATCTGTCATCAAAATCATGTCTCTGCTTGACATGTGTCTTACTGTCATCACTTTGTTTTTGATTATCTCTTTGATGATCTCATTCACTCATTTAACAATCATTTCTGATGTGTGTTCTATCTCTGACATAGTATCACAGTTTTGTTGAGTAATGACTATCTCTCACAGTGTTCTGATTAATATGGTTTTAACTGTTGTCTTCTCTCTGACTGCTATTGCTGCTTATGAGAGTGCTCTGTTGAGCTTGTCTCATAATTTCTACTGTTTTAATGCATTAATTGCATATTTCATTCTCTTCAGAAGCTGATTATACAGTTTCATCTTCACTTCTCATACTGCTTTCAATGTCTTCTGTAAATACTCTTTATTTTTATTATTCACTTTCTCATTCTTCTCTCTCTCTTCAAGAATCACAGCTAGTGTTTGAATTGTTGTTACTAAGCTGTTTGTCTTTGTTTTCTGTGTCACAGAGTTTTTTGTCTCTGGCATGTGTCAAGCCTCACACATGCCATCTTTCACCATAACCACCTCCCCCCACATTCAATGTCATTGTAATAATGTGTAAAGAATGCCTGATGCTCTCTTTCTATTCTTAATAGTGTTTTTCCTGTGTGTTTGATTGTTTTTCTGTCATTGTTCTATGTCATGAGTTTTTTTTCTTTGAAAGTATATATCTTTGTATATTTAAAAGCAGAAATTCAATTAATAAAATTATTTTATATTTTAATATATTATTTTCAAGTACTGAGAGTGCTGAGATTCAGATGTAATATAATTATACTTCTTCTTTTTTCACTCTCTCTGTCTCTATCTTTTCATTTTTCAAGTTTGCTTGTTTCAGTGTAGTCAAATTTAAGGATGGGCCCTTGCTCTTACAATTCTATAGAACAATCCCTCAGATTTGCATTCATCAAACACGCCGCCGGTGGTGTGGTCCCCCTGAGATTCTGTTCCAGGTTCCAAATCTTTGAAGATGTGGCTTGGGAGCACACTTGGACATCAGGAGAAGCAACATTGCCTTTACCCTCTGGTATCTCCTTTTTTTTTCTTCTTTTTTTTCTAATACTTTTTACAACTTTTTTTTTCCTATGAGGACCGATGCCTTTAGCGGCCCGGGGCCCTATGGCTATGTTGTAATCACCACAGCTTCCGCTGTAAGGCGCGGGGAATAAATGATTAGGATATAAGAACAATCCCATCTCCGTCTGCTGTGAGGATTATTTATAGCTCAGGCTGCAGCAGTCAGGATTATTCAACCTATTTATATCTGCAGATCTTAGTGGGATATGATATTTCCTCCTACCCATTTTCATTTTCATCACTCTCAAGTAGATACCAGCAGCTCAGCCGTTTCCTTACCAAGTCAAGACCACAAAAGCAGAAAAATATTTACAGATTACTCACATCCTTCGCCACCCTCACAGATAGCAGCACCGTTCAGGGGTGATATATGACAGCTTTTCGCACCGACAGAATCTGGAACATGCTAGTCCATTGATCAAACAGTGCCCCCCCATCAGCCCAAGAACGCTGTGGCGTGGTCAAATCATGTATTATTATTATTATATATTTATACCAGGTTTGAGTAAGTTACGAGAAGTTAGCTTATTAAACATTCCTACTCGGCGCTATCCTCTCCAGGCCTCTTTTTGCATTCTTTGAATACGGGGTGTTTGGGGTGTGTGATGTGTTTCAAGCTGCTTAAAGGGGATAAGCAACAAAAATCGTTGTATATTCTCTGCCTGCTTGGTGCTTCTGCCTTCATGTCTGCCCATACCTAGATTTTCTCACAGGAATAACTGGCTCGCCCTGTGGATTGGCCCCTTGTTTCTGCTCTTCTCATTTATATTTTAATTTTTGCGGCTGTGGAGGTCAAGAGTTGCAGGCATAAATCCGATAAATAGACCCTGTTCTTTTCCCCTCCACCGGCGGCGAAAGCCAAGCCGCGGTACGATTTGGCTGAAATATTCGTTTATTTTTCTTTTCTCTCATGATTGTTATTTGATTCAGTACCAGCATCATTCGCCTAATTTTTATTATTTTTATTTCTCTTCTTTCCATTGGTAACGTCCAAAAACCTACTATTTAGGTAGTTATTTAGTTCCATTTCTTCGGGAGCTCGGTTCCTGCAGCTCCGTCGTGCAGTTTCTCCACACCCAAGCCAGCAGAGGACGATCATCCAGCCCTCCCGCCTCCCACTCTTTACCAACCAACAAACTCGACTGAGGGACAGGTCGACTAACTATCGCAGCTTGACGGAAATACGTTCGCATTTGATGTACGGACCACGCGTCTATATATCTTCTCCGCGACAACCATTTTACCTGCTAGGCGAGTTACTTTCTTCCC
>MOWL01000082.1:0-12899 GCA_002110485.1 Emergomyces orientalis
GCACAGTCAACTGGGAATCAAATCATCTCGCACCTGCTATCCAAATTGCCTAATCTCCACTCCTTTTGCTTCCGCTCTTCAAAAGTGATTTTGGTCATATTATAAACCGTGTGGACAGAAAACCTCTTGATTTTTCCAGTCTAAGAAAGATTGAACACTTCAGTTGCCGGTGCATTGTCTGCTCACATTTCCAACACCAGTTTTGCCTGTGACACTGGAATGCCTCAAAGTGAGAGACGCTGAGTCGGTCAATGAGAAAATCTTATAAAAATGCTGGTCAATTATATCAAGCAGAAGCCTGTTGGGGGTACAGACACATGGGCGCTAAAATTCATTACTATTGTCTCGAATATTGGTTCCTGCACGTATTCCAGAGCAGAGCAGAGGGATATTTCTGAAGATAACACAGCCGAGCTGAGGGCTATCTGCAATGATAAAGGGGTGAAATTGCACTGGCGTAGGATTGTTGTTATGACGTGTGGTCGTGAACCTTGGGCATATTAGATGCGGTTGGTCGCGTTCTAACTGTATTTTAACAATTTGCTGAGACAACCACATTCTGGAACACCATTTTGTGCCACTGCACTGATTTAAGTATGGTAAATTACCTCCGAGACAAACAAGACAGACACATCCAAAAAGTGGTGAAGTACGGAGAATGAAGTAGTTTATTATTACACCATGACCTTGGCCACTTTGCACCACTAGGCTAACTTAGTAGGGAAAAGTACCTTTAAGACAAACAAGACAAACACGAAAAGGTACCCCTTCTCATACTAAATTAGCCTAGTGGTACAAAGTGGCCAAAGGTCGTGGTGTGGCCAAGTTCATGATGAAATACATTATCATCGCCAAAAGTATAACATATAGAAAAAAACCCTCCAAAGGAAAAGGTCTATGACAGAAAAGGTCTTAACATAAAAACTCTCGGAACATATGCTCACTATTACAGTACTCCATGCTGAGATTCCCGTGCCATTCATTCATTTACCCAGTTGTCTGCGTTGATCAAAGCGGCTTCCATGCTATGCTTGTGCTGAACCAAATATTCCTGAATTTCAGCCGGAGAGAATTTTGATGAAGGAATCACATTCGAGAATTCCTTTGCTTTTTCAATTATATCTTCCGCCGGCTGATTTTGAGGAGAGTACATCTGGATAAAGATGTCATTGATTTGCTGTTCATTTGCCAAACCAAACTCAATTGACAGATCAACGCGCCCTGGTCGAGTAAGCGCAGGGTCCAGTTGATTTGGGTGATTCGTTGTCATAACCAGTATCCTTCCCCTACTAGATATCATACCATCAATCGCATTCAAAAGGCCAGCAAGTGTCACGCCGTTTTTTTGATTTCGGGCGAACACCGGATTCTTTGATGAAATCGCGGGTGACATCAGAAGCATCAACATCTTCTATGCAAACCAGGGAGGGGCTTGGGAGAAGAGACATCAAGAGAAGTAATGCCTTATCGGTGAGCATTTCGTCCTTCAGGGATATGAAATGAATATCAAGTGAAAAGTGACTTGCTAAAGCGAGAGCTAGGCTGGTTTTTCCAGTGCCGGGAGGGCCATGAAACAAATACCCTCGACGGTAAGGTTTTCCTCGCGCCTTGTACCATTCTGAACTCGACAGGAATTCCGCCACATCCATTAGAACGAGGGAACTGGTGTGAGATGAGCCGCCATGGAAAATATGTCTCCACCAGATTTTTATGCTGTGGATACATCACGGATGTATACTTGTTCTCAGTCAGATACTGAACCCGTACTTCACTGACAAACTTTTCTAGTGGTTCCCGAGACCAGCCGAGGACTGTGAGCACCAGTCGTCCGGTGCTTGGTGCAAGATGGATCCATTGTCCTCCGTACCGGAACCATGCGTCCCCACCACATGGCTGAAATCTCAGTCTCCTTCCATAGGGGTCACCTTTCTTTCGGTGATCCCAGTCGTTGTGCCCTTCCGTCAGCACCTGTATCGAGCGGCTTTGTATTTGCATATGCTCTCTGGAGTACCATGTTATAGCCCTACCAACCTCATCTGCAGTGTGCACTTCAAGTGATACTGTACAACGATCCCAAAAGAGTTGAAATAGACTTCTCACACCCGCTAACGCGTCTCGGGTGCGCGAAAGAATTAAAAGAAAATGGGGGAGGATCAAATATTTTTTGAAAAAAGGGTAGCACTTTATAAAATATAAGAGTACTCTCTTGAGTTCGGTCGACTGAATGGTTTTTGCCATTTTTATTCTCAGTCAGAGCGGGAGTACGATTTCACCTGTTAGAAATTTGCAAACCTTGCCATGAGTTGGCATGGACAGTGGTACACCAGCCCCTTTATAATGATTACCACATCACTCAACTGTTTCACTCGCTATGCTACAATGCTTTTCACAGGTTTTGTTTTATGTTTCTCTCTTTTTTTCTTTTCATTTTTGTCTCCCGCTTCTGAGAAGCCAGTTGCCTTCCCTCAAAATAAATTGCTTTTTCCACAGGCAATTTGGTGTACAAAGATTTATGCAGGGAAGATAGGGGCAAGCCACTAGCCTTGTATTAGAGCATAGAAAGCCGTGCCTGTGCATCTGTTCTGAATGCAGGCATGGATTGGAGGTCACTCGGGTTGCCACATTGACGGTCTGCACGCCAGCTGTGATGCGCCTTTGCTCCCTGACTCATTGCTCTTCCAACTAGCATTGCCGAAATGAGGATGGTGCTGGCTGCTATCACACTGAGCTCAGTGTGCAAGGTGCAGCCAGGGGTGCCAGACTGTGTCGAGGGCACGGGAAACTTGTGTTGATCACCCTGGGAGAGGATACCTCAATCCCCGAAGGCGAGTGCATATACATGCACAGCCTGAGTGCGTGCAATATTCATGCAAAGGGATCATCACCTCGATACTAATTGAGGCCAAATTTTGAACCTCGCTGCTTTTGGCTATAAGAGATGCTTCACCGCTCGCTCGTTGCCTTGTTTGAGTACAAACCGGTCATCCATGTTGGCCAGTAAGCAGATCCCGTGGCTGCATGCGAAGGGATGTGCTTACTAGTATCATACAAAGCTGGTTTTATTCCTTTGCCATAGCGAATTGCTAGCGATACTTCGTGCCCTTTGGCCAGCCCACGCTTTTTTCCTTGCAATCTACATACGCGTTGCTCCCCACCATGTAATGCGATATTTCATAATTTACAATAATCATTTTATTGGCAAACTTTATTTTCTTTGGAAGATAATAAAGTAGGGTCATTTGGTAGCAGACATGAGAGATCTAAGTGGGCTACTCTCCTTACATAATAACTAACCAACACCGAGCATTGCAGCTGGTTCAAGAATATCGAAATCCAGGGGGTTAAAATTATTCCAAATCTCATCAGGCACCCTGTAAATATCATCGGGCACGTTATAGTTATTCCCACGAAGATGCAATGTCACAGTTAGATTGTCGCCCAGGGTAAAATTCGAAACTGTCTTCAGATGCCAACATTTTTCCGGCCAGCACTTCAAGGGTGACAAACACCCGTGGAACACCTTTTTTTTGAATAAAAGTGATACACGACTTATGCGACCTCGAGGGGTATATAACAGAGGTGTTGACAGCAGTCCTCTCAATCGTGCGGAGAGGACATTGATGGTATCATTCAATCTTTCCACAGATAATTGTGGAAATTTATTTTCTCTGACAATTTTTACCAAACATAGCGCATATGGTAATGCCATAGGTCCGTCAACCTCATCTTCGGAGAACACATCAAGAATACCCTTCAGCTGAGGAGTATGATCCTTTAGATATTTCAGCCGGTCTTGAAGTACGGGGTCTGAGATGAGAACAATGTATCCAGAGAGAACGCTTTCATTGCCGCCCCATTTCTATTTAGAATTAGTATTTTGGTGATATCATTCCAGATGTACTTCATACATCACCATGGATATCCGGATATTTGGAAGGATCAGCTTCATCGATGTGGTACAGGCCATTGCTGGAGGTATGGAACTCAGATTGAAGTGGGAGCTTGCCACCAGAAGTGGTGGGATAAGGTTCAGCATTCTTGTCTAAGTTAGCAGTGTTTTTCTAAGTAGGTGAAGAACAGCAGACTCACCATTGCAAGAGATTGCGAGGATGTGTGAAACTCAGTTTGCAAATCCACAGAATTAATGCTGGGTGAAGTTGGATTCTTATATGGCAATGACTGTGAGCTGGAGACACAGTTGTTTAGGGTTGCATCTGATATGTTTCTTTGTGCTGCATCCATTTCTCTTCTAAAAGCTTTATACTTTCTCTCTGCAAAGCCAGACTCTATCTGGCTGGGGTCAACGAAGCACCATCACAGTACAAGCCCCTTTTAATGCAGTTGTGGCGGGCCGGTGCTGCTTCACCACATCTGACATGTCTTTCTTTGCAGGTCGAACAGCCAGTGAAAGTTCTACAATGCCATCTTCACTGATGTATTGAACAAGCTGTTGGCTGTCTTGCGCCCGGGGAATTCAGAGGTAAATTAGATGGCAGAGCAAGCATTGTGTTTGGACAGAATTTCTTCTGGGTTTATATAGTACTTCGCCCTGCTGGAGTTGATATTTGCATGGCCTTTCATTACCCAATAAACAACAAAGCCACGGGAGCGAGGGCTGAGGGTATCAAGCAGCTATCTTCCTGTCTTTTTTGCTTAAATTTCCATATTTACTACTTCTTTTAGTCCTAGGGACCCTACCACGAGTAGGGGCAAGGATATTTACAATGAACGCTGCTCATATGGGAACTCTCTATTTATCCTTTCCACTCTGAGGATTTTGGAAACCCTCCTCCTTCCCAACCAGCCTCGGAAATCAGACACCTGGTGAACAAGAAGCGGAAAGAGGTAAAATATTTACTGGCTTCTACCTTTTACAGCATACAAAAATCTTGCAGCCATCCTTGTAAATCCGACTCAATCACTTTCTCAACTTTGTGACTTTGTGCGGCTATTTCTGCAAAAGCAGGGTGCTGAAAAGCCAGCTGCTTGATATTCTCCTTGTCTTCAATTAGCCCGTTATTCATCTTCCACTCGGCTTACACGTACCTTCGCCACGCGTAGCATATATTCAAAATCCTCGAAAATCTCGAAATTCCAGTCCTGCCGATGTCTGTTCTTCCTCCAAATATCCCTAAGCCAGTCAACATCATCTGGAAAGGAACATATTAATGAGCAGAGGTCGTCCTGTCCAGTTTTATCCATGCCAAATTCCCATGCCAGGACAGAAAGTCCCGTTATTTCAGCAGTCGAGAACCCATAACACCAACGGTCTATATCCTCCTCGGGTATCAAGCTGCTGTCGGGAGCCCAACAACTTAAAATAGATTTCACTGCTGCGATGGCTGCATCTTTGGCCCACAGAGACTCAAATATACTCCCTCCGTTTGATGCCATTTTGGCCATATTCTCGACGCTGAGGACATCTTCAGTGGCTGATTCATCCCGACTGGGCGTTGCTTGGACGAGATTGGGCAGGGACGTGCCTATTGGCGGAGCTTTTTTCAGCTGGCTATGAAGATTATCCTCACTTTTCCGCTTGTTTGGGTTCCTCGGCGGCCCCAGCTTCAGTGAGCATTGGTCTGATAAGAAAAGTTAGCATACTCCATCAACGAAGGAAAGCCCTAGATGAACTAACCCGACATCTTCTTTGGAAGGTGCACAAGATCTCTTTTATTCCAAAGAAGCGTAAGGAGATGGTCAGGTAGCATAGAGGAAACTGGAACAATCGACCGTTTTATTATCATTGCCTGACTTGCAAGGTAGATCCAATCCTAAAAAATACTGGAAAACCCTAGACCATCTGGTGATCGCGTTGAAAGATTTGAGATTTTCATCGACAAACGGGGGGCGAGTTCCTCCTATATGTATACCAAACTTTGGGAAATTGGGACTATAGACATCGTGTTTGTTTATGGATAGTGACAGCAACAGCGAGGCTAGGCTTCTTTAATGCCTCTATTAACTCAAATTTGGCCACATAATCTATTGTAATGGCTGCTACCAAGATAATAGGGAGCCGTGCTATTGTTTTGCGAGGAACAGTAGTGAATCCACAAGATCGACAAACAAGAGAGAGGATAGAAAGACAATAACAAACAAACAACAGACAGAAAGTACAAAAATAGTGTAATTCAATTGTGAGGCTCACACTCTAGTTGGGAATTGCTCTTGAGCTCCTGTAACCGCACTCTTCGGGTCCTTATTCCACAGATAGTTCTGGATGTCCGCCGGGCTATACTGGCAATCGGGAACTAGCTTGGCGAACTCAGCAGCCATATCTACAAGGTTGATGTGGTCTTCGTTGGTGTATGTGTACATATGCTGGAAAATCGATTTTATTTGCTCCTCTGATGCCAGAGTAAATTCCACTTCCTTGTCCACACGTCCTGGACGGATAAGTGCTGCATCAAGTTGATCTCTGCAGTTTGTGGTCATGATCAAGACTCTCCCATCAGATGATAAGACACCGTCGATCGCGTTCAAGAGCCCGGAGAGTGATATCTGGTTGTTTTGCCTAGTGCTGTCCTCTTGTTGTATGGCTTGTGTTTTCTCGCGGTTGATTCCAGCACTGTCAATATCCTCGATGAGAAGAACACAAGGGTGGTCTGGTAGCTGGCTACAAAGCCACTGGAGTTCATCATCGGTCATGTTTTGACCTGTCAAGCTCAACAAGTAAATATCTAGACCAAATCTGCCCGCCAAAGCTTGCGCAAGACTGGTTTTGCCAGTTCCAGGGGGGCCATTGAATAGATAACCACGACGGTATGGTCTTTCGATTTTCTGATATGCTGACTTGGTGTTGAGAAATTTGTGCATGTCATCGCAAATATCTTCCTTCTGTTCCTTTTCCAGGGCGATACTTTCGAGCGACCGACGACTCATTTTTTTGACAAGCTGCCATGGAATCTTAGACTGACGAAGAGGCTTGCCTCCTGGTCTGAAAATTGTAATTTTGGATTTGGTCTTGAATATGTGATGTGAGCTGACTTCCACAAGCAGTTCTTTAATTGGCTTGCAGGACCAGCCTAACACTCTCAGACTATAGCGCTCCTCGAAGTGGAACTCAAAGTTTCTCTCCGTCCGCCGAAACTGAAATATTGAGCCCTTGAATAGGAATAAACAAATTTTGTTGGGTCGAAATCGATATTCCCGAACTGCTCCAATGATTTTCCAGTCCCACACATCTGCAGGTGCATGCTCTCCACTCCTTTGCTCACTTCTAACCCTCTGAGACAGGCATCCGGTAACCGAAGATTCCAGAAAGGTGGTTAGATGTTCATGCTCCTCGCTGCGCGGTTGAATTTCAACATCCACAGCACAGAATGTCCAGATTCCATCATATACCCAGATACAGACATAAACAAAGGCACATCCGACAATCAGGATATGGGACAGAAGGCCCAGGTTGGGAGCTCTGCGGAACATATCAACAAATATGGAACCAGGGAATATGATATTCAAAAGAGAACCAACGAGGCTCGATGCCTGGTCCATGACATCTTTGAAAAGTATGGAAGCAATGACAGGTTGGCCAGGGTTGTAGAGGAATAAAAAAAGTGAAATAAAAGCATGCTGAGAGATGGAAGACTGTAAAAGCGAACTGAGAAATTATATACAACACTGACATGAATCACAGTTTTCACGTATCCTCCACATGTCTATTATCCTATCACATGGCACCAAAAGCGGGTAAACTATGATAGCATTAGACAAGAATTTGAAAGAAGGGCTAATACTGTGTTTACTTACTGAAAACCAGGAACCCAATCTGGCATGTACAATCGAAGAGCAGTAACCCCATCGCTACGAGCAATCAATTCATGGTATCGCAGATCCTGCTGATAGGGCCCCTCGCGTCCCTCACGTATTACAGTAAATGTCCCCTCTCTCAAGGTCGGCAAGTTTGGATAGTAAATTGAGATCACCGCCTTAATTTTCTGGAAATTACTGTTAGACCACCACAGCAGAAACTGATTCAGGGCGAGTTATTGTCGAACCTCGTCTGCCTGTGTATAGCTTTCTCCGGTCATCGATGTGGCCCCGGCGCCAAAACACACTCCGTTCTTTATCATCGCTATGACCCTATCAAGGCTTAGAACGAAAGGGAAACAACCCATGACTAGAGCAGGACGATTTTCTTGGTGGATGTAGGCGACAGGGTAAGATAGGTGAGCTAGCCTAAATGGCAATCTGAAGTATCGATAGCCACTCGATCTCGCAGAGGAATAATGTCAACCAACTCTGTATGATAATAGTAAGAACTTCGCATGCAGTGATGGGAGCAAGTTTTCTCCTTGCATGCAGGCAGTAATCCAAGTGCGAACCAACGTGGATGAGCAGTCCATATTCGACAAGGCAACGAGCGAGCGGTGAAGCATCTCTTATAGTTAAAAGGAGTGAGGTGCAAAGTTTGGCCTCAAATAGTATCAAGGTAGTGATCCCCCGCATGAGCATGGCACGCTCAAGCTGGGCATGTATATCGCACTTGCTGTCCCCCCCGGGTGATCTCCGCAAGTTCGTCAATTTTTATCATCGACGCTCGATATAGGGCAACATCATAGCATCTCGGCACAGCCGTGGCGTTTTCCAGATACAAGATGGTCAGTGCATGCGGTGAAGTACTTGCTCATACCATCGTAACTTTGGTGAATACGGCTGAAAGACATGTGAAAGATGTCTTGGATTATCCATGACTTCCTTGGAAGTGGTCCTGGCACCATCGTCGTGTAGTCTCGGGATAGCGCCACAATTTTGAGTGCCTATCAAAACGGCTTGGCTATGAGGGGCACTATTCCCAAAGCCGCAGCTTCCATGGAAGCTGCAGCTTTGGGAATAGTGCAAATGGCTGCATTTAGCATTTAGTATGTTCGTACGCCGCCTCTTTTGGATCAGAGACACAGTTGTTCGGACCCACGATCATGGCAAGTAAATATCGATTGGTGCCATTTAACGGCAGCGACGATGCCTACATCCGCTTCCTTGAACACTGGCTAACTACGCTGCTCCCTCCCCAAGCTTTCCAGTCCCATCAACTGGACAGCATTCTCAGTCAAAGCGAGAAGTCGGATGGTTCCAAATGCACCGTACCAGACCAGAAACAAGCCAAGTTTATCCTCTGGAACCCAGACAAGCAGACGGACAAACAACCGGAGCAAACCCCTCAACGATGGCAACTACAATTGAATGAGTTGATCAAAGATATCCCGGATATCACGAAATGGGCTGATTTGAGAAGGGTTCACGGCTTTAGTACCATCGAGGAAAACCATGCGGCGATTGATCTACTCCTCGGAAAATCCAACGGCGTGAAGCTGAAGAGAGTAGATACACCATCGCCCATCCCTAATTGTTCGAGATTTCCCACATGGGCGGCGAACTCATATAAGTACGCTGTTCAAACAGGGTACTTGGACGTGGAGTCAAAGCTTGGTCTGAAGACGGCGCGCTTTCGCAAGTTTATTATCGTCTTAAATTGTGACATAATGCTCAAGATGGGGGTATCGGTAGACGTTGTCGATACTATAATGCAACAAAGCATTAGTCCTACTAAGCATAGAAACCTGCAAGTGTATCGTCGCGGGATCCGCTGGGTGAACACATGCATTAGGATCCTCTCTGAAAATGGATGGGGCAGTCGAGCGGAGGAGGTTTTCTTTCTAAGTGCGTTTCCGCCTGGATCGGTTGGAAACTACCGCTAACCCGTGATAGACAACCGAGAAATAAGCTATTATGGGCGCATTTCCTCAGATAAGGCGAGCGTTGAGTACTTCACTGAGCGAAAGAAAATAACAGGGACAGCTCCGGAGGAAGTACCCGGGTGGATACCGATCTCTATTCCGTGTATCATCAAACGCCTGGGTGGCCAATCCATTTCGTGAGTCCATCTGTTAATCTGCAGTTGACGAGTGCTAATATGCTTCCAGATTAGGTGACATCTGCGACATTCTACAGTATAACTACGAGACGGTGGGTAAGACGTACCGCCAGTTTTACATGCCGGAGGACGAAAATATGGCCTACGATCCGATGCTCTACGATGGTTCAGGTTGTGATCCACTCTTCGATCCTCTCTTCGATCCTCTCTTCAGCACAGAGTGATCTGTATAGCACATTAAGTATATTAGGAACCACCGTCCTGGCGGTATGATATGAAACAACCAAGAGAATAATAACTGATATCCATGCTTGGTTCAAGTTTCTTCAAAGGTAATAATTTTCTAAGGAAGATAAATACTAGCGGATGTAATTTCCTTCTCGCCGGGATACTGGCATCCAGATACCAACCCCTCCCCCGGTCTGCGGATACTCTATCGTTAGTTCTGCAGACATAATTAATATTTCATTTGGTCGAAGACGGATCGGGGTAGCTTTGGTACGATCTATATTGCCCCTCGTCATTTTGTGGGAACCTTCCACAATGCGAAATAGACCATTGCCATCGTTGAGCCCTTCAGTCGTTACCGGGCAGTATATGTAGGCTGTGCTGGGGCGGCCAGCGGTGTAACGCCGCAGCTTGGTTTCGTTTCTCGCCCAGAATATAACTTTTAGCATGGCTTTATCTGCTTCGCAAAAAGAGCAGCCGAGGACATCTTGGAAGAAAGGGTTCAATTCCGGATCGGACGGGTCGGAAAACTGATATGCGTCAGCGTCGAATTATCATTTCTGATATAGTCAACACCTACATCGATCCCATAATGCAGCAATGCTTCACTGGCCTCACCTCCATCAATTGGAACGCCAGGCAGCGCCAGTGTGCTTCTCCGCAGGTTCTGGAACCTCACCTCCCCGATTTCATTCTCTAATGCTTCGAATAGCTTTTTTTGGTGGGAACTCATCATCTTCCTGCAGTTTATCTTTTTTCCGCTGGATGATGATATATCCTCGATCCTGGGCCATGCCTGTAACGATCGCCTTTTCTGTTTTATTTCGCTTTGTACCGTAGGCGTTCTCATTCTCTATTTTGCGCTTTTGGATAACCATTTTACCCCTCACTTTGTGTCTGTGGCCTAAATTGCTCTCTGTAGCTCAGAGTCTTCGGATCAATAGTTTTTCCAAGGCCAGTCGCTACAAACAGTTTTCTCCACCTCTGTTGGGATACAGCTGAATTATATAGTATCTTCCTTGAACCGTCCATATTGCAATAATTTTCCTTTGATCTTTGTAGGCGCCGGATATGAAAGTCAGGTGTGCTTATACAGAAGGAGAGAGAATTTTCTGAACTTTTTTCAGAAAGCGGTATCCGTCCAGCCAAGCAATCTCCATGTTTGTATGCTTGGACATACCATTTCGCTTGCATATCCACAGCCGAGTGCAATGGCATGTCTGTACGAACCTCCGCGTTTTTGTTATTATTGCATGATGGGACTGTGTTTACGAACGGAGGGTAGATTTCTGTGGGTTTACAGTGAGGGGCTTTGGATGGCATGCCTTCAGGTTCATTGCTCATAACTAAAAGTAGACTAGAGTATCCAATCATGTCCACTTCATCGCTGATAAATTCAGCATCAACATTCATTAGGGGAGAAGATAGGCCTTCACAGCAATTTACAAGTGGAAAGCAGCAGCTTCAGCACTGTTCAAAGAGAGGATCTATATCACCTCTTGAATCATCAAGGAATAAAGGATCATATGGTGAAGCATAGAGTCAGGGTGTGGCTTCTGCTCACGTTCACTGGGAAACAGTCGGTATTTCTCGGCAGTGGACAGTGGTGTTTCTCCTCGTTGGGCTGTTGCTCTAAGTGATTCGGTTCAGTACTCCTGTCTACCCGACTAAATGACGGTTAGCAAGAAAATACTGTGAGTCATTTTAGAGACATACTCTTCCGGAACGTCCTTGTCACCCCCAGAGCCAGTAAAATCTCGTCTCTTGCTCCCATCTTCGGCCGTCCGAAGAGTAGGGGAATTGGGAGGTGGTTGGAAGGCCTGACAACGCTCAGCAAAGAAAATATATGAGAAAATTCTATAGGCATACTCTTCCGAAACCTTTTTTGTCATTCCTTGAGCCGACAAGAACTGGTCCCCTTATTCCCAGCATCAACCATCCCATGAGCAGGGGTGTTTGGACGTGTTGGGGCATCTCTGGCGAGATGGGCGCTGTTGGTGATTGCAGGTATGGACATGGTGATGGACAAAGACGGAGTGACGAAGGGTGAAGACTTTCGGAGATGGAAATTAAGCCTTGGATTTGAAGACTTGCTTGAATGTTGGAACACTGTAGTTCATGCCTCAGGAGAAATGATAAATTGTTGGAGAACTCCATCGCCTAAGAATGCGGAAGAATCTTGCTTCCTTATATGCTGTCGAGACGAACAGTGTCACATTTCCAGGCGCAGGATATGCTGTCCATACCAACCTAGACTATGCTGACGGCCAGGGAGAAAACAAACTATATGCTAGTAGAGTTGTCGAGCAGGATGAAGAGCTTTGCGAGCTCAATGCCAGAAATTCTATTACTGCCTTATCCGAAGAGTACAGGCCTAATTTACCTCTACGTAGGCAAGATAAAGCTCTAACGTTAGTTAACTAAGGCCTTAAATTACCTTACCTAAGCGAGATAAGAAGAGTGCTTGTAGTTACCCTGCATACGCTAATTGAATTAAACAACTTCTATGGACAATGTCAAACAGCCGAATTGATCGACGGTTTGTAGAGGCCCTCGCAGCCACGGAAGCAGCCAGTGACGATATGAATTTTCTGTGGGAGCCCTGTGCTTCCTAGTACGGACTAGCGCCCCTCACACTCCATATAGCCACTAGATAACCACAACCAACATCCAACATTTTCTTTGTCAGCCAAGTCAAGAACTTAAGTAGCACTTTGCTCGCGGGTTACAGTTGATCGTGGTGCCAACTCCCGACCCACTTTTTTGGAGCCACGTTCAACTTTGAGAATCCATCTAA
>MOWL01000083.1:0-11241 GCA_002110485.1 Emergomyces orientalis
TGGCCCAGCAAGCATTTGATAACCAGACGGCGGAGCTTCAACGAGTTGCTGCTCAGGTAGCTGAACGGCGCGATCGCTGCGCCATAGCATATACTACATGCACCAGGATGTGGGGAAAAGTTCGCGTGGATTCGTTCTGGCATATCATGACTTCAGAGCGGATGCAACGCCCTGTCAAACCCTGGCCCTACATCACGAATATGCTTCTGCAATCGGCCGGATCAATCAAGCAATGTGGGCTCGCATCACTCAGCCACCTCGACGAGGAGTTAAGCGATATAAGACGATCATGTTGGCAGATATCGAAGCAGCGGCCGATTTCCAATTTTATTGGCCAAGAGATCACACAAGGAAATCTTCAAGCTGCAGGTCTTATCTTTGGTCCTGGCGGAATTCTCACTGAAGATTCTATGACAGTTGCTTCACCCCAGCCTCAAGAACGTGTCCTATCCCTCCCGATCAACATATGACTGGCCAGTCTCCTCTACCTTCTCCCCGTGTGTTGAACGTGATACGCCCCAGTGCACCCTCGCTTGGATCTCCTCAAGGTTCTATACATAGTCTCCTGTGCGTACTTCTCGCCGCGTCTCCAGCCAATCCTTGCTTTCGGACGTCAGCAGCCTGTCTGCAGCCTTGTCAGACACCCATCTTGCTGAACTTCTCAGCCCTGACCAAGTTGCGGAATTTGAGAATATGGGGGTTGATCAAGATAGCCCTGCTTTGGTAGAGGCAACTGACAAGCAGCATACAACAGTGAACAGAGGATGCGGTGTTCTCCCTATGTCCCTGTGGATGTGAAAGCGCAGCTTAGAGATGCAAAGAAGATATTCTCTTCAACGGCAAGGGCAGTTCGCCGCAAGAATACATTGAGGAGTGGCGCAAGAGAGCGGTCACCGAAGGGATCCGGTGTTTCGAAATCATGATGGCTACAGAGGAGGAATTATTTGGAGAACGTAGCTGTTTCTATTGTCTGAAGAGGAACATCCCCTCGCCTCAATTGAGGGAGATCGCGCTGTCGCCGAGGGCGAGGCTATGCAGATTCCGGTGCATGGCCGCGAGAATGCGCCCGCCGAATAGCCGCAGCCATCAGCCAATCATGTTTTCCCGGCCCCGGGCCGTCAAAAGATTGACCAATCACGATCGCGCTGTTGCCAATTTGCCGCATCTTGCCACTGTCGCTGTGTTGATCACATTCTGCTTACTTGTTTCCCTGTTTTCTCTTGTTCTTGCTTGTCTTTCTTTTCTCTGCTGTTCACTTTTTCTTTCTCTTTTCTATATTCTTTTATTGATTGTCTTTCATTTTCTTGATTCTTGATTGATTCTTTCCTGCAATTCCTTGTTTTCATTCATTCGGATCGCATTCTTACTTGCCGGGTCGGCAAGCTATAGGGGGGGGAGATGTGTGGTGGGGAATCTCGGCGTGGTATTACTTTTCGCCGAGACCGCCTCATATATTTGTTTGGCATGGCTGCCTCATATTCCCATTATCTTTTGACACACGTGTGGATTCGGCGAAGATTGATTGTACGCAGAGCAGTGAGATTGCTCCTTTTTGATTGTGTGATTTGATATGTGATTGATTGCTTGTTCTTCTTCTATATTTGAATCTCCTACGTGTTCTTTTGTATTGCTATTTGGATAGCTCGTTGAATAGAATATTGTATACACGGCGAACTTACCAACCTCCTTACGATCCCGCTGCTCCTGCCCACGTGCCGCCAAAAGCGCACAACCCCTTATTCCACTTCATTGGCGTCCCTGGGAAGGCAATTCAAAATGGATGGGCAGGCGGTAGCTACGACTGATATGATTTCTCTCAACATTTTGTCTTTTCTGCTTTTGTTGAGCATTCTTTTCAATAGTGTTCATTTGTGGAAGCCTCTGATTGGCCGATATGGCCGATATCGACAGTGGATAATGAAGGATGCGAGCGAACGCCCCACTGATAAGCTCAATTTGAATACCCATACCCCTATTCAACAAATGAAAGAAGAGAGAAATGTTGAGAAAAGTGATAAGAAAAAAGACCTTCAGCAAAAAGATCTAAAGTGGATGTTGAAATTCCTTCTCTTTCTTGAGGATTTGAGATTTGAATATAAAAAGGATATTGATATTGATAGTATTGTTGAACTCTTTCTCTTATGTGAACAGAAGTCTTTTGTGCGTTCCTTTCTTTCTCAATATATGTCTTCCAAGCATTCTCGGTCGGATTCTATTGCCCATCGTCAAACTCAGTCAGGAAAGGTCTCTGCAGCGCCCCCGAAAATAGAAGTTAGCAAAGAGAAGACAGAAGCTAGCAAAGAAAAGATGACTACACCCACTACTACCTCGTCCGGTCAGCCGACTCCCAATAGTGGACTGCCATATCAACGTCTTGTCATGCCGATGCCGATTCCTGGAGCACCTGGAGCCCCATTCTTTGATGGGAGAAACATTACTGCTTTTGTTGATCAATATGAGGCAATGTGCACCTTGCATTTCGTTGCAGGAATCGATGCTCTGGCGGTATTACGGAACTATTGTACCATGGAACTGCAGGGCCATATCGATCAGCTTGTCTTGGATCATAAGACATGGGAAATGGTTAAAAAGCAGTTGCTTGCCGATTTCTGGCGCGAAGATGCTCACCAACAGATGTATAATCAATCTTACCTCCATGCATTGTGCAACAAAACCCATTCTACCAGCCAGGAGATCCTCGTCTACTGCCGTCAATTCCGCGCAGTTGCGATGCCTCTCATTTGCAAGAATGAATTGCAACAATCTCTTGCTTGTATCTGGTTTCTTCAAGGACTTTCAGAAGGTATTCGTGAAAAAGCTTTCCGCACTGCTGGATTTGATAAGGTTAGTCAATCTGGATGGGAACTGCCGAAGATCTGCGATGCTGTGTCTCAAATGCAGAAGACAAAGGAAGAGATTGCACGAGTTCTGGCACCTGATGTTTTCCCCAACTCTATTCCATCGATGCAGCCGTCTGCTCAGCCCGTGTTTAATCCGCCCACATTGAATGTGCCTGTGCCGACCGCTTCGGCGATGCCTGCTCCGGATGCGAAAACACAGAATCCGAGTGATAACATTCTTGAGAACCTTGTCAACCGAATGGACGCGTTATCTCTGGCGATCGCTGGCATTCAAAACCAGGGAAACATGCAGCAAAATGTGACTGCTCCAAAGGTTCTTCTTACTCGAGGACGTGATCCTGCATTGGATTTGCCAAATGTGTCTTACTATGGAACTCAACGTGGACCTGGAGGCCCGTCTCGATCTCGATCTGGAAGCTTTGTTCAATACGATCGACCGCCGATGTCATGCTGGGGTTGCGGAGATTCAAACCATATGCTTCCAAATTGCTTAGCAATCGGCCGGCTCATCGATCAGGGCAAGATTCATCGGAATATGATTGGAGAATACTATGAGGGTAATGTGATGAGAAAAGGCCCGAAGATTGCTGTCAACCGACTTGAGCCCCATATTGTTACAATTGAACGACTTTTGAAGCAAATGGCTGCACCGCCGACTGTCCCAACCGCGGATAAACTTCGGAATGATGGTAGTATCCGGGTATTTCCTGACGGATCCCCGATGCCATCGGTGAATGCCGTAAGCATATGTGATATTGGATTTGATAGTGGCCCTGAGGAAGGTGATATGACCGATAGTGAGATGGAGGAGATTGTTAGTGTAATGGCTGCTTCCACTTCTACTGAGAAGGATAAGGCCTCTTCTATGAATAAAAATCA
This sequence comes from Emergomyces orientalis, assembly GCA_002110485.1. Taxonomy (NCBI): domain Eukaryota; kingdom Fungi; phylum Ascomycota; class Eurotiomycetes; order Onygenales; family Ajellomycetaceae; genus Emergomyces; species Emergomyces orientalis. The sequence goes on from MOWL01000083.1 coordinate 3,741, forward strand.
AGCAACGCTTTCCGGACGAATTGAGAAGGAGAAGAGACTGCCAACAACACATTCTCGGCGCAATGGCAGGTATTCAGATGGGAAATCAGTTTCTTTTGCTCAAGATGTGATCTCTGCTTCACAGGAAGATGATGAGGATGATAATTCTCAACCTCTCCATGATGAACAGCTTCAGGGCGGAAGTCCAAAGCTCGGAGACGGTGGAATTGTCCCAGATTCAGAAATGGCAGATGCTCCGCAGATTCAGAAGAAAACTGTTCTCTGCAGGCCTCGGAAACTCAAAGGGCCAAAGCTTTCTGCAGAAATGAAGAATAAAGACAATATGGCGATCGCGACGCGGCGAATATTTGAGAAGATCATGCGCCAAGAAATCGGCGGAATTCAGATTAAAGATCTCATGGCATGCTCCACCCAACTCCAGCACATGTTCTTTCAAAATCTTCCCATCGAAGTTCAACAGCATATGATTCGGGATGATGCAGCCACCGTTGCCCTGGTTCAACCTGGCACTTCTGTTGCTGAGTATAATCCTCGTTGGAATCTCGTTTCGGTTGGACACATCAAGTTCACTGTCGGAATTGGAAAGGGGGAAACTGAGGCGATATTTGATGGAGGTGCGGAAATTAACTGTCTTGTTGAAAGAACTGCGTTAGATCTCGGTCTCATCATTCAAAGGGATGCTGTCAAACCTATTCTTGGAGCTGGGGGTCAGCAGAGTGGTGTCATTGGAATCTGCAAGGATGTTCCTGTTCGCCTTGGATCTGTTATGGTGCCTCAGACATTCTTCATCATGGAACGCGGTTCTCATGATTGCATTCTCGGCCGACCATATGAAAACGCGACGCGTTTGGCAAGAACTACAGATAACAAAGGCGGTGTTCTTGTTCACGTTTTTGATCCGAAGGATGAGAAGAATCAGGTGTCTTTTCTTGGTTATTCTCCCGGCGACCATGGAGATCGAAAGTTAGATGATCTTCGTGGCAAAGTGCAGACTTTAAACTAGATATGCTGAGTCCGATTGATCTTTGCGATGTTGAATGTGGTGGGCAAAGAAATGATATCAGATTCAGCGATCGCGATGTGGATAGCGGGGCAAATATTCTGCCGTGTTTTGAAAGCGGTGTGGGTGCGTCAGCCAATCAGACTTTTGGCGGCCCCGGGCCGCCAAAAGATTCAGCCAATCAGAGAACGCCGCCCCAAAACGCCCGAGAACCTCACAGGTTTTTCCCCGCCATCCTACATCAACAATTTTACCCGTCTACACATTCATCTTTTCCTTTCTCTAATTATTCAATATCCGAATCACGCCGTGTTCGTGGTGTGCAGCTTCATGATTTGTCTTTATATGCTTCTTCACGATCTTCTCCTCGATCGCGCGGTCCAGTCGTTGCGACATTATACAAGCGAAAAGCCGATAAGATTCAACCTCTCGATGTGCCAACTACAGGTGGCGGGATTCCCGGCGGAACAGATAAGTGGAGAGAAATTCGCCAACAATGGTTCAAAGACAATGTGATTCCGGAGCAGGATCCGCCTTCGCCCTACGATCATTTCATTACACCCCGTTTCTCCGATTGCCCGCGAGGTTCGCGACTCACAGAGGAAAGGATCAAGAATCTGCGGATCGGATCGATGCTCACCCCACAGGAACGCGAACTTTTGATTGAGATTCTGCTTAGAAGAGAAAAAGCCCTCGCGTGGAGTTTTAAGGATTGCGGAACGCTTGCAAAAGAAGTCTCTCCACCTGTCAAGATTCGCGTTGCTCCGCATAAAGCATGGCAAGCGGCAGGATTTCCTATTCCTCGAAAGCTCGTCCCTACAATCATCAATATGCTTCGCGAACGCGTTGATTCTGGAGTTTATGAACATTGCCATGGTCCGTATCGAAATAAGTGGTTCCTCGTCAAGAAGAAAGAAGCTGGGAAATATCGCATTGTCAACGCGTGCATGGACATGAACGCTGTCACTATTCGCGATGCGTATATTCCACCTAGTGCGGACGCGTTTGCTGAGGATTTCGCGGGAATGAAGATAACGAGCATGATGGATTTCTTTTCTGGATATGATCAAGTTCCTTTACACGAAGACAGCCGAGATATGACAGCTTTCCTTACCCCGATCGGGTTGCTTCGTCAGACAGCACTGCCACAAGGCGCGACGAATTCTATTGCGCAGTTCTGCCGAATCATGGCACGCATTCTTCGATCGAACATACCGCATCAAGCAGACAATTTTATGGATGATATTGGTGTGAAAGGCCCGCGGACGCGTTACAATGATGAAGAAGTGATGCCAGGTATTCGGAAATTTGTCCTGGAGCATCTGCAAAACTTAGATGCCACCCTCATCAGCATAGAACTCGCGGACACGTGTATCCAGGTTGGAAAGTCAGAATTCGCCTGCTCCGGTATGGTTCTAGTCGGATATGTTGTGGATGCTGACGGCAGGCGCCCCGAAGCTGCGAAAATCGTCAAAATCGTTGAGTGGCCGGATCCGACAGATGTCACGGGTGCCCGAGCTTTCTTAGGTGTTTGCGTTTACTATAGAATATGGATTCCGAATTTCGCTATCATTTCTATACCTATCTATATTCTATTCAAGAAGAACATTCCTTTTACCTGGGGTCTTGAACAAGTGAATGCAATGACAATTTTGAAGAATGCCCTGACAACTGCCCCTGCACTTTGCTGCATTGATTATTCTGAAGATGCCGGTGATATCGTGATGGCCACGGATGCCTGTCTTGAAGGATGGGGTGGAACGCTCAGCCAACGGGATAAATTGAATGGAAAGCTACACCCTTGCCGATATGAGAGCGGAATCTGGAGCCCCGCCGAAGCAAAATATGATGCAGGAAAGCGAGAATGCCGCGCTGTGCTCAAGATGCTAAAGAAATGCCGTTATTACCTGTATGGCGTTCACTTTATTCTGGAAACCGACGCGAAGACTCTAGTGGCACAGCTCAATCGATCTGCCACTGACCTGCCTGGTGCTCTCGTTACTGGCTGGCTTGCCTGGATTCGGATGTTTGATTTCGAAGTTCGACATGTGCCTGGTCGGAAGCATACTGCTGCAGATGGGCTATCTCGTCGACCTCCTGCTGAGGGTGAGGTTCCTGAGGATCAAGATATCGATGATTTCATAGATGCAGAACTCAACTATATTAGTGTTGCATCTTTGACGGTTCCTGATTTCGATGTCAGCGGCGTGGATGCTTCCGAGTCATCGGGTGTGCGTGTTCTTTCGCCTGATTATTCTGATCGCAGCGAATCAATTGCGAGGTTTCTCACCACCATGAAGCGGCCGGATGATATACCACGTTCCGTCTTTTCTAAATGGCGCAAGCATGCACTTCGATATATCGTCCAAGGTCAACATCTATTCCGACGATCAGGCAAGGGAATTCCTCTGAGACGCGTGGTTGATAACTCATCTGAGCAAAAGGATATCGTTGCTCGGATGCATGATGAATCTGGTCATAAGGGCCGCGAGGCCACAAACCACAAGATCACGCAGCGATATTGGTGGGAAGGTATCTGGAAAGCCGTCAAGAATTATTGCAAAAGCTGCACAGTGTGCCAGCTGAGGGATGGCGCTCGCTTGGAAGAACCACTATATCCAACAAGCCGCAATTATCTATGGGACAAGTGGTGTATCGATGTTGTCAAGTTTCCGAAGAACCGAGGCAAGCGATGTGCTGTTATTGCTCGGAATGATCTCACTGGCTGGGTGGAAGGCCGCCCTCTCGCTCGTGGAACAGCTGAGAACGTGGCGCAATTCATCTATGAGAATATCATTTGCCGACACGGCTGCTTTCGGGAATTAGTGTGTGATGGCGGGCCGGAGAATCAAAAATGGACTAAGATTCTCACCGCCAAATATCGTGTTAATCAAATAACCATCTCACCATACAATGCGAAGGCTAATGGCATGGTCGAACGCGGTCACCGCCCGATATCCGATGCGCTTTCAAAGCTAGCTGCAGATGGAAGAAGCTGGGTTAATCATTTCCATTCTGCGCTATGGGCAGATCGCGTCACCATTCGGCAATCTACTGGTGAAACCCCGTTCCGCCTGCAATATGGCTACGATGCTATCCTTCCAATAGAGCTTGACGTTCCAACTTGGCAAACACTTCCCTGGCAGACAGTGCAATCCCGTGCTGATTTGATATATATGCGTATTCGACAATTGGAAAAGAGAGATGAAGATCTGGAGGAGGCCGCTCATCACCTGCGCCGTGCGAGAGAGAAGAACCGAGATCTATTTGATGAAACTAAGCAATTAGTCCGAGAACCATTGCAGATAAGTGATTTGGTGCTTTTGCATGATACCAAGCTAGAAACGTCCTATTCTGCCAAGCTCAACTTCCGATGGCTGGGCCCGTATCGAATCCGAGAAGCAAACCATGAGAAAGGGACCTATCATCTGGAAGAGCTGGATGGTTCGCCGTTTCGAAATACTACTGCAGGTAATAGGTTAAAAAGGTTCTATCTCCGAGACAATCAAATGCCGGTTGCAGAGAATAATATCAATGAAGCAAATGATATTGAAGAGGAAGAGGTGGATATGCAAGATACTGATAAGAAGAATTCTTTGAGGGGGGGTCAGGATGACTTGCAGTCATGGATCCCTCATGGTAAGGAGTTTGCAGTCATTATCTGACTGCTGTTTTTCCTTGTATAATGATTTCCTTGTTGTTGTTTTCTTCATTCAAGTTGCTGTTTTCTTAGTCTCTATTTTTCATGATTCTGCTTCTTTCTTGCATGTTTTTCATGCATCATATCAGTTCCTTCTAATTTTAATCTCTTGATATTGTCTTTTCTTTGTTTTGTTTACTTTCTCTTTGATATTCAATTCTCTGGGTCAGATTGAAGCTGGCAGTGAATTTTATGAACTGCTGTCACCCTCGCTGCATGTTGACTGCTTTTCACATTATCTTCCAAAATTCACCTTGAGGAAGTATTATATTATTGACCTGCTCTGCCCAGATAATCATTTTTCTTTTTCAAATTGGCATTCAAGTCTCTTTTTCTATTTTTAATTCATTGATTTTTCCCTATATTTCCTTATTTCATTACAAAGATGTCGAACCCCTCTAGCCAACACACTCTGGTACCGAGACCAGCGAGCCAGCTCGCTCTTGTGACATATGATAACCATGTTTTTCATACGGCGATGGAGCTGCAAGCTTATGTCAATTCTCTGGGTCAGAATCCGCAGGTTCGCTACCAAGCACAATGTGAGATCGGTAATCTACTCATGGGGCGCCATGAGGCGGCTCAAGATGAGGTTGCCGCATTCTATGAGTGGATGAGAAATGATGGATCCTGGCGCCAGGTGGTGGCCCAGCAAGCATTTGATAACCAGACGGCGGAGCTTCAACGAGTTGCTGCTCAGGTAGCTGAACGGCGCGATCGCTGCGCCATAGCATATACTACATGCACCAGGATGTGGGGAAAAGTTCGCGTGGATTCGTTCTGGCATATCATGACTTCAGAGCGGATGCAACGCGCCTGTCAAACCCTGGCCCTACATCACGAATATGCTTCTGCAATCGGCCGGATCAATCAAGCAATGTGGGCTCGCATCACTCAGCCACCTCGACGAGGAGTTAAGCGATATAAGACGATCATGTTGGCAGATATCGAAGCAGCGGCCGATTCCAATTTTATTGGCCAAGAGATCACACAAGGAAATCTTCAAGCTGCAGGTCTTATCTTTGGTCCTGGCGGAATTCTCACTGAAGATTCTATGACAGTTGCTTCACCCCAGCCTCAAGAACGTGTCCTATCCCCTCCCGATCAACATATGACTGGCCAGTCTCCTCTACCTTCTCCCCGTGTGTTGAACGTGATACGCCCCAGTGCACCCTCGCTTGGATCTCCTCAAGGTTCTATACATAGTCCTCCTGTGCGTACTTCTCGCCGCGTCTCCAGCCAATCCTTGCTTTCGGACGTCAGCAGCCTGTCTGCAGCCTTGTCAGACACCCATCTTGCTGAACTTCTCAGCCCTGACCAAGTTGCGGAATTTGAGAATATGGGGGTTGATCAAGATAGCCCTGCTTTGGTAGAGGCAACTGACAAGCAGCATACAACAGTGAACAGAGGATGCCGGTGTTCTCCCTATGTCCCTGTGGATGTGAAAGCGCAGCTTAGAGATGCAAAGAAGATATTCTCTTCAACGGCAAGGGCAGTTCGCCGCAAGAATACATTGAGGAGTGGCGCAAGAGAGCGGTCACCGAAGGGATCCGGTGTTTCGAAATCATGATGGCTACAGAGGAGGAATTATTTGGAGAACGTAGCTGTTTCTATTGTCTGAAGAGGAACATCCCCCTCGCCTCAATTGAGGGAGATCGCGCTGTCGCCGAGGGCGAGGCTATGCAGATTCCGGTGCATGGCCGCGAGAATGCGCCCGCCGAATAGCCGCAGCCATCAGCCAATCATGTTTTCCCGGCCCGGGCCGTCAAAAGATTGACCAATCACGATCGCGCTGTTGCCAATTTGCCGCATCTTGCCACTGTCGCTGTGTTGATCACATTCTGCTTACTTGTTTCCCTGTTTTCTCTTGTTCTTGCTTGTCTTTCTTTTCTCTGCTGTTCACTTTTTCTTTCTCTTTTCTATATTCTTTTATTGATTGTCTTTCATTTTCTTGATTCTTGATTGATTCTTTCCTGCAATTCCTTGTTTTCATTCATTCGGATCGCATTCTTACTTGCCGGGTCGGCAAGCTATAGGGGGGGGAGATGTGTGGTGGGGAATCTCGGCGTGGTATTACTTTTCGCCGAGACCGCCTCATATATTTGTTTGGCATGGCTGCCTCATATTCCCATTATCTTTTGACACACGTGTGGATTCGGCGAAGATTGATTGTACGCAGAGCAGTGAGATTGCTCCTTTTTGATTGTGTGATTTGATATGTGATTGATTGCTTGTTCTTCTTCTATATTTGAATCTCCTACGTGTTCTTTTGTATTGCTATTTGGATAGCTCGTTGAATAGAATATTGTATACACGGCGAACTTACCAACCTCCTTACGATCCCGCTGCTCCTGCCCACGTGCCGCCAAAAGCGCACAACCCCTTATTCCACTTCATTGGCGTCCCTGGGAAGGCAATTCAAAATGGATGGCAGGCGGTAGCTACGACTGATATGATTTCTCTCAACATTTTGTCTTTTCTGCTTTTGTTGAGCATTCTTTTCAATAGTGTTCATTTGTGGAAGCCTCTGATTGGCCGATATGGCCGATATCGACAGTGGATAATGAAGGATGCGAGCGAACGCCCCACTGATAAGCTCAATTTGAATACCCATACCCCTATTCAACAAATGAAAGAAGAGAGAAATGTTGAGAAAAGTGATAAGAAAAAAGACCTTCAGCAAAAGATCTAAAGTGGATGTTGAAATTCCTTCTCTTTCTTGAGGATTTGAGATTTGAATATAAAAAGGATATTGATATTGATAGTATTGTTGAACTCTTTCTCTTATGTGAACAGAAGTC
>MOWL01000084.1:0-13662 GCA_002110485.1 Emergomyces orientalis
AAAGAAGCTGGGAAAATATCGCATTGTCAACGCGTGCATGGACATGAACGCTGTCACTATTCGCGATGCGTATATTCCACCTAGTGCGGACGCGTTTGCTGAGGATTTCGCGGGAATGAAGATAACGAGCATGATGGATTTCTTTTCTGGATATGATCAAGTTCCTTTACACGAAGAACAGCCGAGATATGACAGCTTTCCTTACCCCGATCGGGTTGCTTCGTCAGACAGCACTGCCACAAGGCGCGACGAATTCTATTGCGCAGTTCTGCCGAATCATGGCACGCATTCTTCGATCGAACATACCGCATCAAGCAGACAATTTTATGGATGATATTGGTGTGAAAGGCCCGCGGACGCGTTACAATGATGAAGAAGTGATGCCAGGTATTCGGAAATTTGTCCTGGAGCATCTGCAAAACTTAGATGCCACCCTCATCAGCATAGAACTCGCGGACACGTGTATCCAGGTTGGAAAGTCAGAATTCGCCTGCTCCGGTATGGTTCTAGTCGGATATGTTGTGGATGCTGACGGCAGGCGCCCCGAAGCTGCGAAAATCGTCAAAATCGTTGAGTGGCCGGATCCGACAGATGTCACGGGTGCCCGAGCTTTCTTAGGTGTTTGCGTTTACTATGGAATATGGATTCCGAATTTCGCTATCATTTCTATACCTATCTATATTCTATTCAAGAAGAACATTCCTTTTACCTGGGGTCTTGAACAAGAATGCAATGGCAATTTTGAAGAATGCCCTGACAACTGCCCCTGCACTTTGCTGCTGCATTGATTATTCTGAAGATGCCGGTGATATCGTGATGGCCACGGATGCCTGTCTTGAAGGATGGGGTGGAACGCTCAGCCAACGGGATAAATTGAATGGAAAGCTACACCCTTGCCGATATGAGAGCGGAATCTGGAGCCCCGCCGAAGCAAAATATGATGCAGGAAAGCGAGAATGCCGCGCTGTGCTCAAGATGCTAAAGAAATGCCGTTTATTACCTGTATGGCGTTCACTTTATTCTGGAAACCGACGCGAAGACTCTAGTGGCACAGCTCAATCGATCTGCCACTGACCTGCTGGTGCTCTCGTTACTGGCTGGCTTGCCTGGATTCGGATGTTTGATTTCGAAGTTCGACATGTGCCTGGTCGGAAGCATACTGCTGCAGATGGGCTATCTCGTCGACCTCCTGCTGAGGGTGAGGTTCCTGAGGATCAAGATATCGATGATTTCATAGATGCAGAACTCAACTATATTAGTGTTGCATCTTTGACGGTTCCTGATTTCGATGTCAGCGGCGTGGATGCTTCCGAGTCATCGGGTGTGCGTGTTCTTTCGCCTGATTATTCTGATCGCAGCGAATCAATTGCGAGGTTTCTCACCACCATGAAGCGGCCGGATGATATACCACGTTCCGTCTTTTCTAAATGGCGCAAGCATGCACTTCGATATATCGTCCAAGGTCAACATCTATTCCGACGATCAGGCAAGGGAATTCCTCTGAGACGCGTGGTTGATAACTCATCTGAGCAAAAGGATATCGTTGCTCGGATGCATGATGAATCTGGTCATAAGGGCCGCGAGGCCACAAACCACAAGATCACGCAGCGATATTGGTGGGAAGGTATCTGGAAAGCCGTCAAGAATTATTGCAAAAGCTGCACAGTGTGCCAGCTGAGGGATGGCGCTCGCTTGGAAGAACCACTATATCCAACAAGCCGCAATTATCTATGGGACAAGTGGTGTATTGATGTTGTCAAGTTTCCGAAGAACTGAGGCAAGTGATGTGCTGTTATTGCTCATAATAATCTCACTGGCTGGGTGGAAGGCCGCCCTCTCGCTCATGGAACAGCTGAGAATGTGGCGCAATTCATCTATGAGAATATCATTTGTCAACACAGCTGCTTTCAGAAATTAGTGTGTGATGATGAGCTGAAGAATTAAAAATGAACTAAGATTCTCATCATTAAATATCATGTTAATCAAATAACCATCTCACCATACAATGCGAAGGCTAATGGCATGGTCGAACGCGGTCACCGCCCGATATCCGATGCACTTTCAAAGCTAGCTGCAGATGGAAGAAGCTGGGTTAATCATTTCCATTCTGTGCTATGGGCAGATTGTGTCACCATTTGGCAATCTACTGGTGAAACCCCGTTCCGCCTGCAATATGGCTACGATGCTATCCTTCCAATAGAGCTTTATGTTCCAACTTGGCAAACACTTCCCTGGCAGACAGTGCAATTCTGTGCTGATTTGATATTTTTTTTTTTTTTTTTTTTTTCTTCCATTAAGGCATATGCAATCAGTGATTATGATGCCCACCTAGTATTACTAGGATTTATCATGTAAACTATATCTAAATACATGTAACTTCTTGTCACTTGCCATTACAGTAATTCCAGCCCAGAATAAGAGACACATTCAAAAATAAAAAATGATACAATTTAATACTAAGACATTTTTTTAAAAATAAACTCAAAGTTGAAGATAATACAAAGAAAATTAAAAGAATGAACTAACATAGAAAATTTCTCAAAGAATATTTATAATAAATTGATTTAAATTATATTTATTATATATCTAGTTGTTGTTTTTTTCTTGTTGCAATATCTGTTTCTATGATATAATTTATTAAATATTTGATATCTGTTTCAGTTTGAAACAGAAATCTCATATTTATTTAATCTATATCATATTTTCTTTTCAAATCATTTCTAATAACAGAGTTTTTTAAGCAATTTATCAATAAATGTTCTGAATCTTTCAAATAATTATATATATCACAGTTTTGAGGTCTCTCAATTCCAAATTTCTTAAAATAGAAGTCAAAGTATCCATGATCAAGCTTCAATTGAATTATTGAAGAAAAGATTTTCTTTTTGCATTTAATAGAGCATGCTTTTCACTTTGGTTTTGTTTCAAAAACCAAGTATTTGATACTTAGTTTTTGTTTTTGAGTTTCTCAATTTAAATTTCAATCTTTTAAGCATTTCTCTTTTACTTTTCTTTTTATAAATGTTCAAGATATTTTCTGTTTTTTCACTAACTCAATTTCTGTGCTCTTTTTTGCAGCTTCATCAGCTAGTTCATTTCCTTTTATATTCATATGAGCTGGGACCCAGTGCAAATGAATTTGTATATCTTTTAATTTTCTTATTCTTTTAATCAATTGATATACAGTTTCAATATGTATTTAATTTTCTTGAATCTTGTTTTTTTGAAATCTTTTCAAAGCTGCTTGACTGTCTGAATAAATTCATATCTCATTGATATCTGAATTTCTTGTCAATTGACTCATTGTCATTTTAAATGCTTGCATTATTGCATATACTTCTGCATCAAATACTTCCATTTCTTGACCCAGATTTCATGAATTGATGAAGTATATATCTTTGTTTCTTGTATATACTATGCCAGCTCCCAGATTATTTGAAGTATCATTTTTTGATTCATCAGTATAGATAATCAGAGCATAATTTATAATTTCAAGCTGCTTTAAATGTCTTTCTTGCTCATTTTCTTTAGATAATTCACTAATATCTATATCAATCAATGAATTCAGAGACTTTTTCCATGGATATAGTTGTTCAAAATCTAATTCTTCCACATTTAAATGAGGAAGTACATCAGATTCATGAAATATTGGAAATGAATGTGAAGTATTTGATGCTGAATTATATGCTATTATGAAAGCTTTTAAACTGATAGAAATAAAAGCTTCAAAAAGAAAAGATATGAAAGAAGCATGAATTTTTTCAGATAGTCAAGCAGCTTTGAAAAGAATTCAATTAAAATATAAGACAAAGATATATCTGAGCTGGGTTCCTGCTCATATAAATATACATGGAAATGAGCTTGCTGATGAAGCAGCAAAGAAAGGAACAGAACTAAATATTGTAAGTTCAAAAATAGTTTCATGGTCTTTTATTAAAAGAAAGATAAAAGAGAATTGCTTAGAAAAATGGCATAAAATATGGAAAAAACAAAGAAAAAGTCCTCACTATCTTAGATTTGAAACTAAACCTAAATGAAAATCATGCTCTATTAAGTGCAAGAAGAAGCTTTTCTCCTCAATCATTCAATTGAAATTAGATCATGACTATTTCAAATCTTATTTGAAAAGAATATCTGATATTGAAAGTGAAAATTGTGAATATTGTGACTCTCTTGAAGATCCAGAACATATTTTAATGAATTGCTCATTAAATCAAGAACTTAGAGCTGAACTGAGATATAAATATAAGCTGAGAGAAATGAATATGAAACTACTATTTTCAACTGAAATAGACAGTCAATATTTAATTGATTTTCTCAATGAAACTCAAATAGCTACTAGAAATCAATTCTATTTCAAAGATGAAAATATAAATGAATGAGAATCTGAAATATTCTTTATAAAAACTGCTAGATATTATATAATATCTCACTATTTCTTTTGTGTTAGAGTCTGTCTTTTATTTTCTTTGTATTCATGTCATGAGTTATTTTGTCTATCATTAATTTATTTTCTTTGTAATCACTTGAAAATTATATGAAAAAAAGAGAATATAAATAATCTTCAAAAATATTTATAAATAAATATAAAAAAAAAAGAAAAATCAATTTGCTGACTATTCTGGGCTGGAATTCAAGTATTGCAAGTGCTATTTGTTTGAAGAAAAAATGTATATTAATTAGTTTTAAAGTTAGAAAAATCCTGAGACTCTTTGAGTCTCAGATAGATATCATAGTCCCTGACTGCATATATCTATAATGGAAGAATAATAATAATAATAATATATATATATTATTATATAAGAAAATAGTACAGATTTAGTCTGTTGATTCTTCATTTGCATACTCATCTGTGTGACTTAATAAATTATATTTATTAAGAGCTATCTAGTAAAATATATGAGATTAATTTGAATAGAAAAGGAAATCTATTCAGTATTAATTCATATCGATATTTCAGGAATACAATCTTGATTTGAGGTGGGGCCTATTTCAAGCAGAAATTTTGAGAAGCTTTTTAAATTGAAAAAGAGAAATCAAACACTTCAATTTTTCATATAAAACTTGAAAAACAATTAAACACGCGGGAAAAACACTATTAAGAATAGAAAGAGAGCATCAGGCATTCTTTACACATCATTATAATGGCATTGGATGTGGGGGAGGTGGTTATGGTGGAAGATGGCATGCGCGAGGCTCGACGCGTGCCGGAGACGAAAAACTCTGCGACACAGAAAACAAAGACAAACAGCTTAACAACAGCAATTCAAACACTAGCTGTGATCCTTGAAGAGGGAGAGAAGAATGAGAAAGTGAATAACAAAGATAAAGAGTATTTACAGAAGATATTGAAAGCAGTGTGAGGAGTGAAGATGGAACTGTGTGACCAGCTTCTGAAGAGAATGAAACGCGCAATTGACACATCAAAACAGCAGAAATTGTGAGACAAGCTCAACAGAGCACTCTCATGGGCAGCAATAGCAGTCAGAGGGGAGACAACAGTTAAAACCATACCAACCAGAACACTGCGAGAGGTAGTCATTACTCAACAAAGCTGCAATGCTATGCCAGAGACAGAACGCACACCAGAAATGATTGTTAAACGAGCGAATGAGGCCATCAAAGAGATAATCAAGAGCAAAGTGATGACAGCAAGGCACATGCCAAGCGGAGACGTGATTTTGATGATGGACACACAGGACATCAAGGCAGAGCTCGCAGCAGATGATAGCTGGACGCGTGAATGGGGAGACAAAGCGCGCATGAAGCGGGAGATGTATGCAGTACTAGTCAAAGATGCTCCTATGAAAGCCATTGACTGGAGCAGCTCTGAGTACGCCATTGAGAGCATCTACAAGCAGAATACAGCACTACACTGCAAGACACTGATACACAAGGTGGACAAAATGATGATTAGACAACAGAAATCACATGGCAGTATAATCATCAATGTTGCTGCACCTCACCAGGCCAATGCACTGGTGGACAATGGACTCGTTCTAGGCAATGAATATTGCACAGTTGAAATATTTCACAGAGAGGCCAGGGTCACACGATGCTACAAGTGTCAACAGTATGGACATATAGCTCGCTTCTGCAGAAGAGAGGAAACCTGTGGTCACTGTGCACAAAAAGATCATGATGACAAGGCCTGCAAAGGAGCAGCAGAAGGCAGCAGACCCAAGTGCAGTAACTGTGGTGATAGTCATGCAGCATGGCACTCAAACTGCCCAGAGAGAAGACTGAAAGCCAAAAGTGCTAAAGAGACACTGATTGAACACTTCAAGCGCTTCAATATAAGAGCACCAGATGCAGATGGATTTAGCTTTCCACGCAAACAGAACAGGCCTCTGAATGAGGACTTCATAGAACCCCCACAAAGAGCAGGAAGACCAATGAATGTATCAAGAGCAGGAGCACAACAATGAGGAGCTATGACAAGCTTCATTCAAGCAGCAAGTGGTCCAGTAACACTGGAGACATCAACACAGAACAGCAGCTCGCAGAATAATCACATGAATGAATCATGAAGAACAGACTAGTCATTTTACAATACAATGTGCATAAGTCAAACAAGGTTATGGGACCTCTTTTGGCAAAGCCCGAAACGGCATTAAACTATGATGTGATTGCAATACAAGAGCCCTGGATACAAAAACACTCTAAAACAGGCACACACTGTCCAGCCAACTGTGGATTCTGGCAAGCAGGCATGAAGCAGAAGGACATGAAGGTGTGCTTTCTAATTAACAAGAGAATTGCAGTCAAGATCTGAAGAGTGAGCACAATATCCACTCATATACTGGTACTTACTCTGTTGACAGAGAGTGGGCCTATCAATATCATCAACATGTACGCGTCACCACCAGGAAGCTACACAATCATGCCACCAGACTCACCCATTCATCAGCTCCAAGCGGTGGTTGAAGAAGCGGATAGAATGCTAGAAGCGCGAATAAACCAGGAAAATGCGCATCAAGCAACAACTGAGAGTGCAGAGGGAGCATCAGGCGCGCAGGAAACTCAAATAAACACGTATCAAGCAGATGTTATAGTGATTGGAGACTTTAATGTACATCACACTCTCTGGGGAGGTAGCAGGGTCAGAGAAAACTTTGCCATGGCCTGGGAACTCAATGCTCAAATCAGTGTCTTGAATCTACATCTAGCAACTCCAGAAGGCACGATCACCTGGCAAGATAGAGAAAGTCAGGGCACCACAGTGAATCTAATCTTTTTGTCTGCTGGTCTACACAGTCAAATGATCAGCTGCAAGCTAGAACATGAAGCAAATATGGCATCAGATCACATGCCAATTGCAACTACTCTTGAGCTAAAAGCATTATATAGCAGCAGAAAAAGACGCACTTGGCATCACTCCTGCCTGGAACAGATAGCGCAGGACTGCCAGACACTGAGAAGCCCAGGGGCACTGACTTCAAAAGATCAGATAAACAGCTATGCAAGATATCTTGTCAAATTTGTGGAAGATCTAGCAGCAAAACATGCCAAAGTCTCAAACTACAGTCAACACAGCTGGTCATGGTGGTCCCCTCGAGTAGCAGAGACAGTCAATCAATATAAAAAAGCCAAGAAAGACAGAAACATCTCTGCAGCAGATATAATTAAAGCTCGAGCCCTGAGAAACAGAGAGGTTAAACTGGCTAAAACAAACAGTTTCAGAGAACTAATGCACAGCACAGAGTCCAAGCCCAAGCTACTATGGAAGATGGCCAAATGGGGGTGTCAAAGCAGCAATGAGCATGCACAACCTCCAAGAATTCCAGCATTAATAGTAGAAGGCAGAGAAAATCTACCACCAGTCAATTCCTTTGATGATAAAGCCAAGATTCTGAGACAAAGGTTCTTCCCCCTGCCACTAGTCAGTGACAACAGGGACATGGAGGAGGCGGAACACCCACTGGAAACAACAGAGACAATAAGCATCACAGAGGAGAAAATGGCCGCGCTCATAGCACATCTACCAAGCAACAAAGCACCAGGTATCAATGGAGTCTCCAATGAATTTCTGAAAATGCTGGGACCAAGCTTCACAAAGGCTATGACAGAGCTCACACTGGCATGCTGGGAATGGGAACACTACCTGGAGATATTCAAGACCGCTCGAACAGTGGTACTGAAAAAACCAGGAAAAGGGGATTATCAAAAGGCAGAGGCATGGAGGCCCATTGCTCTACTGGATACAATGGGAAAAATAATAGAATCAGCCACCGCGCAGGAACTCAGATGGCTAGCGGAAACACTCAATCTACTGCCATCTCAACAGATGGGTGCTAGGCGGGCCAGATCAACCGAAACAGCAGTATCACTACTGCTAGCACAAATTAGAACAGCATGGGAGGAGTCAGACACAGTGGTCACAGTTCTATCATTGGACATCTCAGAAGCTTATGATAGAGTGCTCAAAGACCGACTCACACACATTCTTCGCATGAAGGGCCTACCAAGACAGCTGACAGGGTGGATACACTCATTTATGTCAGATAGACGATCCACGCTCACATTTGAAGAACAGGAAACTGAGGCCTTCAATATTCCAGCTGGAATACCACAAGGATCACCTCTCTCCCCCATTCTCTTTCTATTTTACAATGAGGAACTGCTCCGGATATGCTCACCCTTGAATAGACCAGTGAGCTGCATAGGATTTGTGGATGATGTCAATATAATAGCATACGGGCCATCAACTGAAGCAAATTGCGCGCAGCTCACACGGGTGCACGCAGAATGTGAAGAATGGGCAGGAAGACATGGAGCTATTTTTGCTTCGCAGAAGTATGAGTTGATGCACTTCACTAGAGCCCGAACTCGATTCAACTTGAATCACTCTCTGAGACTGCCTCAGCAAGTTATCAAGCCACAGAAGGTGATGAGAGTTCTAGGAGTATGGCTGGATTCCAAGCTTCAATGGAAAGGTCACATGGATGCTATAGCAGGAAAAATGAAGTCACAGATAAAGGCACTATCACAGACAACACAGGCCACCTGGGGAGTCCCCCTACATCAAGCTAGAACAATATACAACATGGTCATACAGCCAGCTATAGCTTACAGCGCACTGGCATGGCATCAACCGCGCATCAAGCGCGAAGGACGCATGCGCAATAAACAGCGCACAGAGGGCCTAATCAGAACACAGAATGAATGCCTGAGAATAGTAGCTGAAGCATACAGAGCAACACCAATATCCACACTGGAAGCAGAGACATACACACCACCCCTGAACATCTATCTTGATGGAGTTGTGGCGCGCGCCACAAAACGACTGAAGGCCTCTGGAATGGCAACACAAATTGAAGAGGCATGCACAGCAGTGAGAGTCAAACTCAGATGAAGAGGCGCAGTGCACAGAAGACCCATTGAGAAGGTGATTCATTCAGACAGTCTGCCTGAAAATTGGGAGAAGCTTTGAGTGAAAAAGAGCAAGCAAGAGACTGCTTAAAGCACAAATTCAGCAGCAACACAGCACTTCTCACATGATGAATGGGTGCGAAAAGAAATCCTGAGTAGATGAAGAAAACAATGAAGAGCTAGAGCACCTTCCTGGTGTGAACTCTTTGATCGACCCCTGAACAAAAGCATTCTGAAATGGCACAAGGGCCTAAGCAAGGTCAGAAGCTTGCTGATAATTCAACTAAGATCAGGGAAAACAGGGCTGGCAGCCTTTCTACATAAAAGACGAGTACCGGATTTCCCATCACCAGCATGTGAATGTGGCTATTCAAATGAAACAGTGATGCATGTGATAGTTCACTGTGATAGATTTCAGCACAGTCGCGGGAGTCTGCTGCATGAGGGCAGAATCGACAAGAAATGGCTATTGAACACCAAAGAAGGGCTACACTGTCTAACAAAATGGTGGATCAAGCAGGGAATTCTACCACAGTTCTCACTGGCAAAGACACTGAGTGTCTATCAGACAGAGGAGCAGCAATCTATCACATCTCAATCAAGCATACGCAGACCTCAATAAACACCATGCTGAAACCGCTGAAAGCGCGCTTACCACACAAAATCAGTGCTCATGGCACATCCCCACGCTCATTTCATGCTAAAGACACGACTCTCTATGCTTCAGAGCGCAGTTGGTGTCTTTCACTCACTTACTCACACGCGGGCGCATTTTCAAAAATGCTCAGTGTAATTTTTCTTTATTTTTAATTTTTCTTTTCTCATCCCATTCTCTTCTCTTCTTGAGGACAGCAGTTGCTGGTCCCCGGTAGCCCTAAGCCTCACAGAAACTGTTACATACATTTATTAGTGCATGAGGTTTTTAATCCAGCAGTAAGCTCTCTTATTGCATGGTTTTCCTTGTTAGATAAAATAGATAGTTTCCCACATATCCCTGAGATTAAGTGGTGTATAATATAATAATAATAATGCTCATTCTTTTGAACAAAAATGTCAGGCTTTTATGAAAGTTCTATTTCAAAACCATCTCAATCTGAACAATATAATTCAATAAATGAATATATTGAAGATTCAAGATGAGCTTGACCAGATCTATCTAGAAATGAACTTGAAACTGCTATTTTTACAAGCTCTACAAAAACAGCTGCAGAATCTGATACTATAAATCATTTAATCATTCAAAAAATCTTTCATTCTTTGAAAAATGAATTACTTGAATTATTCTCTCAATTAATGAAGAATGAGTATTGTGGTGGGGAATCTCGGCGTGGTATTACTTTTCGCCGAGACCGCCTCATATATTTGTTTGGCATGGCTGCCTCATATTCCCATTATCCTTTGACACACGTGTGGATTCGGCGAAGATTGATTGTACGCAGAGCAGTGAGATTGCTCCTTTTTGATTGTGTGATTTGATATGTGATTGATTGCTTGTTCTTCTTCTATATTTGAATCTCCTACGTGTTCTTTTGTATTGCTATTTGGATAGCTCGTTGAATAGAATATTGTATACACGGCGAACTTACCAACCTCCTTACGATCCCGCTGCTCCTGCCCACGTGCCGCCAAAAGCGCACAACCCCTTATTCCACTTCATTGGCGTCCCTGGGAAGGCAATTCAAAATGGATGGGCAGGCGGTAGCTACGACTGATATGATTTCTCTCAACATTTTGTCTTTTCTGCTTTTGTTGAGCATTCTTTTCAATAGTGTTCATTTGTGGAAGCCTCTGATTGGCCGATATGGCCGATATCGACAGTGGATAATGAAGGATGCGAGCGAACGCCCCACTGATAAGCTCAATTTGAATACCCATACCCCTATTCAACAAATGAAAGAAGAGAGAAATGTTGAGAAAAGTGATAAGAAAAAAGACCTTCAGCAAAAAGATCTAAAGTGGATGTTGAAATTCCTTCTCTTTCTTGAGGATTTGAGATTTGAATATAAAAAGGATATTGATATTGATAGTATTGTTGAACTCTTTCTCTTATGTGAACAGAAGTCTTTTGTGCGTTCCTTTCTTTCTCAATATATGTCTTCCAAGCATTCTCGGTCGGATTCTATTGCCCATCGTCAAACTCAGTCAGGAAAGGTCTCTGCAGCGCCCCCGAAAATAGAAGTTAGCAAAGAGAAGACAGAAGCTAGCAAAGAAAAGATGACTACACCCACTACTACCTCGTCCGGTCAGCCGACTCCCAATAGTGGACTGCCATATCAACGTCTTGTCATGCCGATGCCGATTCCTGGAGCACCTGGAGCCCCATTCTTTGATGGGAGAAACATTACTGCTTTTGTTGATCGATATGAGGCAATGTGCACCTTGCATTTCGTTGCAGGAATCGATGCTCTGGCGGTATTACGGAACTATTGTACCATGGAACTGCAGGGCCATATCGATCAGCTTGTCTTGGATCATAAGACATGGGAAATGGTTAAAAAGCAGTTGCTTGCCGATTTCTGGCGCGAAGATGCTCACCAACAGATGTATAATCAATCTTACCTCCATGCATTGTGCAACAAAACCCATTCTACCAGCCAGGAGATCCTCGTCTACTGCCGTCAATTCCGCGCAGTTGCGATGCCCCTCATTTGCAAGAATGAATTGCAACAATCTCTTGCTTGTATCTGGTTTCTTCAAGGACTTTCAGAAGGTATTCGTGAAAAAGCTTTCCGCACTGCTGGATTTGATAAGGTTAGTCAATCTGGATGGGAACTGCCGAAGATCTGCGATGCTGTGTCTCAAATGCAGAAGACAAAGGAAGAGATTGCACGAGTTCTGGCACCTGATGTTTTCCCCAACTCTATTCCATCGATGCAGCCGTCTGCTCAGCCCGTGTTTAATCCGCCCACATTGAATGTGCCTGTGCCGACCGCTTCGGCGATGCCTGCTCCGGATGCGAAAACACAGAATCCGAGTGATAACATTCTTGAGAACCTTGTCAACCGAATGGACGCGTTATCTCTGGCGATCGCTGGCATTCAAAACCAGGGAAACATGCAGCAAAATGTGACTGCTCCAAAGGTTCTTCTTACTCGAGGACGTGATCCTGCATTGGATTTGCCAAATGTGTCTTACTATGGAACTCAACGTGGACCTGGAGGCCCGTCTCGATCTCGATCTGGAAGCTTTGTTCAATACGATCGACCGCCGATGTCATGCTGGGGTTGCGGAGATTCAAACCATATGCTTCCAAATTGCTTAGCAATCGGCCGGCTCATCGATCAGGGCAAGATTCATCGGAATATGATTGGAGAATACTATGAGGGTAATGTGATGAGAAAAGGCCCGAAGATTGCTGTCAACCGACTTGAGCCCCATATTGTTACAATTGAACGACTTTTGAAGCAAATGGCTGCACCGCCGACTGTCCCAACCGCGGATAAACTTCGGAATGATGGTAGTATCCGGGTATTTCCTGACGGATCCCCGATGCCATCGGTGAATGCCGTAAGCATATGTGATATTGGATTTGATAGTGGCCCTGAGGAAGGTGATATGACCGATAGTGAGATGGAGGAGATTGTTAGTGTAATGGCTGCTTCCACTTCTACTGAGAAGGATAAGGCCTCTTCTATGAATAAAAATCAAGCAACGCTTTCCGGACGAATTGAGAAGGAGAAGAGACTGCCAACAACACATTCTCGGCGCAATGGCAGGTATTCAGATGGGAAATCAGTTTCTTTTGCTCAAGATGTGATCTCTGCTTCACAGGAAGATGATGAGGATGATAATTCTCAACTCTCCATGATGAACAGCTTCAGGGCGGAAGTCCAAAGCTCGGAGACGGTGGAATTGTCCCAGATTCAGAAATGGCAGATGCTCCGCAGATTCAGAAGAAAACTGTTCTCTGCAGGCCTCGGAAACTCAAAGGGCCAAAGCTTTCTGCAGAAATGAAGAATAAAGACAATATGGCGATCGCGACGCGGCGAATATTTGAGAAGATCATGCGCCAAGAAATCGGCGGAATTCAGATTAAAGATCTCATGGCATGCTCCACCCAACTCCAGCACATGTTCTTTCAAAATCTTCCCATCGAAGTTCAACAGCATATGATTCGGGATGATGCAGCCACCGTTGCCCTGGTTCAACCTGGCACTTCTGTTGCTGAGTATAATCCTCGTTGGAATCTCGTTTCGGTTGGACACATCAAGTTCACTGTCGGAATTGGAAAGGGGGAAACTGAGGCGATATTTGATGGAGGTGCGGAAATTAACTGTCTTGTTGAAAGAA